>JAGDQP010014385.1:0-45338 GCA_022664845.1 Lepisma saccharinum | reverse complement strand
AAGAAAGGGGACAAAGAACGCGTCGAAAACTACAGACCAATTAGTTTACTGTCAGTTCTATACAAAATGTTCACCAAAGTTATTTTGAATCGTATTGAACGGGACTTTTTAACCAGGGAAGGGAACAAGCCGGATTTCGTCGTGGATTTAGCACAATGGACCACATACAAGCAATGAAAGAATTTATGGAAAGGACTAATGAATATGAACTTCCACTATGTTTGGGATTCATAGATTTCGAAAAAGCTTTCGATTCGGTCTCCTTGTCAGCAGTACTTAAGTCACTTGAACATCAAGGCATCGAAAATGCGTACATCAAGCTACTGCGAAACATTTACTTGACTGCCACATCTGTCATTAGACTACATCAAGAAAGTGAAAAATTTAAAGTTGGAAAGGGGGTAAGGCAAGGTGATTCAATTTCCCCAAAACTATTTCTTGCGGTCCTGGAGAGAGTGTTCCAAAATTTAAACTGGGATGAAGTTGGAATTAAAGTTAATGGCGAATATCTTCTTCACCTACGGTTCGCTGATGATATAGTCGTGTTTGCTTCAAATGCGGAAGAACTACAAACCAGAATGGAAGAACTGAATAATAAGAGTTCGAAAATAGGCCTTAAAATGAATTTAAGTAAAACAAAGGTCATATACATCAACATGCTGCAAAAAGGAAAACACAGATTAGCGGAGAGACAATAGGCATAGTTGATGAGTATGTTTACCTGGGTCAGCTTAAAACATCGAATGCCAAGTTGACTGATGAAATAAATAGAAGATGTAAAATGGCGTGGAGTTCCTTTGGAAGACTACACTTTATTTTCAAAAGCAAACTTCCAATGTGTCTGAAGCGTAAAGTTTATAATCAATGTGTCTTACCTGTGATGATGTACGGCTGTGAAACTTGGACATTGAATGCGCAAACGACTCAAAGATTGAGAGTCACACAAAGAGCAATGGAGAGATGCATGCTAGGAATAATCAGAAGGGACAGGAAGAGAAATGAATGGATTCGTGCACAAACAAAGGTAGAGGATGTAATCAAGACTGCGAAGAAGCTGAAGTGGAAAGGGGCCGGTCACATAGGTAGACGAACAGATGGAAGGTGGACGACAAATGTACTACAGTGGATTCCTAGAGAAAAGAAACGACCGAGACGACGTCGGAATGCAAGATGGGTAGATGAAATCAAGCGTTTTTCAGGAGCTACATGAATGAGGATATCAACAGACCGAGATATGTGGAAAGAAAAGGGGGAGACCTTCATCCAGCTATATATATATATATATATATATATATATATATATATGGCTTCTAGATCTCAGTGTCCACTTGAAATAGTGTTACTTGTAAGTTGCAAACCCTGTATCTCGAACCCGAAGTGGAATTTGACCCATGTTTATATGAACCCTTTTTCTTGTTTCGATGTCACCTTCCAAAGTTTGTAACTATCTTGCCTTTACATCCTTAATATTGATAAATTAACTGCATCGTGCTGCGGCTCATTTAGAACCGAAACTTAGCGGATGTCTTCAGTTTCCAATCGTATGGTAAAGTCATCGGATCCAATTGTTGAACTTTTCCGAATTGAAACTTTTAAGGTAGTTTTTTTATAAATAAAATTACCTACCGGTATGGCTTCATCCCGTTCCCACCTTTATTATACTTCGTATGGGAACGAAAATCGGGGATAATAGTAGAAACTCGCCTTAAAGTATGATTCTAACATTCGCCTTGAGGGACTAAGGGAAATTAAAGTAAATATCAGTCGAAATGGTCTTACCAAGACTTGATCCCAGGACCTCCCATTTCAGCAGTGCTTCTTTTAGTGAGGATATTGGCTCATCTTTGTGGGCAAAACTTTTGATCTATCCCCAGGGATCTCATCAGAGTTGAAACGGGTCACCGTGTCATTCGTGTCAATTTTTGGACTGGGACACCGGATCCATGCTCTAGACCCGGAGAACAAAACAGATTTTAATTCTTTGCTTATTACACACTGTTGGGTTTGAACAGTGCCTTCTTTCAGGGATGACCGGGACCGGGGTTGTTAAAAATACGACACCAAAAAGTTTCTAACAAGGTGTGTAAATATTCACCCCTTCCTCCCACTCGAAGGTTATTCTGAAAGAATTTTATGTTTGAAGTAAAGAGCGGGTAAACGAGCCAGTTGGATCATTCGGATCAAATTTTGGACTGGTCACCTATATCCGGTTCAGACGGGGTTATGTAAAGTGACCCGATTTTAGCTCTGGTCCTCACTATGTGGATGAACAATATGTGTCCTCTGAATCTCGTACAAAAAAAAGTATTAAAACATTGGATTGCCAATAGTGATTTAATGTCACAACTATATTCAGGTGCTCGTCTTATCTTTCATCACACCAAAGTTTCTACCCTCTGTACCGCTTTCCCCTGCTTTACCATATACACAACACCCCATACAACACACTTCTCTTTTCGAGCAGAAAAAAACAACAGCTAAATTGAACACGAGAGTTAACATCTCTTTGTTATGTATAATAGTATTTCCCACGGTATGATCTTCTTTTCTTCCGAACCAATTACCAAGGCAATTACTATGGTATGATATTAGGAAGAACGGAAGGGGGAAATAAGCTAAAATAGTGGCGGTGGTTCCTCGTATGCATTCTATTAATAATTTTACATCACCTTAAAGAAAAAACAATCCTTAAGTACAGTGAGGGAGGGCGGAAAATAAGATAACTGGGAAACTAGAAGAATGAACGCTCATTATTGTCCCCCCTCTCCTCCCAAAAAGTTCGCTGGTAGTTTACCTTCAAAAAGGGTGGTGACTTGTCTTTTGAGTCTACTACTATTATTGCTACTACCCCAACGCTATTATGCAGCTGCTGTTTATACATATAGCTTTAGGCGGTTTGTAAGTGTGTAATATAGAGATGAAATGCCCTTTGAGGAGAAGCTTCGGATGATGTCCTGGACTGTTTGTACGAATTTAGACCTTACAGGCTCGATTACCTTGAAATTTTTGTTCTTCGGAAACAGATTGTATTGGTAGTTTGTTGCGAGATCGGTGTTCTTACCTCTTCCTCTTTCATTCTTTTCTCCGCCCATCTTTTACTTCTATTATCCATCTATCTATTTATCTATCGGTTTTGTTTGTTCGTCCATTACTCGCTTGTTTCAGCGCCCCTGACTCCTCGACACCTCCAACGCATCTTACAGACATTTCCGTTCTGTAGTCAGGACCGCGGCTGGGACTTTCCATATTTATGCGTAATGTAACAAAAGGGTATTCCACATTGCTGTTACAATGATGAGAATATACAACATGTATTTCATACCATCTTCCTCATAGGGGCCACTCCCAGAGCAGTGTTGCAAACTCAGATGGTCAGGGAAGGAACTTAACACATTCTTTGTGTTATTCAAAATATTGTGGAAGTATAATTAAGAAGCCTTCTTGGTAAGAACCAAACTGTTGTCTCTTTTGACTTCTCTGTTGGAGGTCACAGAAGTGTATGTTGCGCTTTATCCTCGCCTAATAATACGACTTTTTGCAAATTCGAGAATACTAATCAAATTTCGGGAATTAGGAATCCGTAACAACTCAAAACTGTAAAATGAAATTTCCCAAACATCAAATTAGGTTTGCAGCAAGATTATATCAAGCTTGCTAACACAATTCTGGACACAAATTAGTCTGTAATAATACGACAAACTTGCAAAGGCGAGAGTTGCAGCATTCAGAACAACCTACTGAGCTGCCATGGCTCCGACCATCCTGACAGGTTTTTCCAGAGTTTTCCCGTTATACTAGCCAAATGCCGGGATAGTACCTTCAGCTTAGGTCTTGGCCGACCTTCACGCATCCTTTCCCTTATCCTGTTACATGTCATAATGTCAGAACTGTTAAACTATCTGTGAAAGAGGATTTCTTTATGGGTTGACTGAGCTGGCAGCTATGCCTGTGAAATGACGTACTTGTGATCACTCTCCCGAGAAAGGGATTGGGAAAGTAGTGGCCAAAGCTTTTGTCGAGGCATTTCCCTCGTGAAACATGGAAACTGAAACCGCTCTCAGGAAGTATGGCTGGCAGCAAGGCTCAAATTCGTGTGCCTCTCAGTAATTGCCAATCCCGTAACCACGGTACGGGAAAGTAGAAGTCACTTGAAGGTACCATTCCAGCATTCACATGTTGTTGATTTAAACCAGGAGCAAACCTTGCTCAGGATGACCACCTCCCCAAGTACGAACCCGGAACCTTCTGACTGCAGGCGAGCCCTCTTCTACTGAGCCACCACACTTCGTTTCTTTTTAATATTTTATCTCCACTCTTTGTAAAAAAAATTGAATGAATACTGAATAATTCGAGGCAGTTTTTGCATTAAAGAATGCATAAGATTCTGAAATGCGGACAGATCTAACATTACCAAAATTCCAAAGAACGCTAATCTGAAATCAACACAAAAAGAGCTCGACAGACAACAAAATCAAGATTATGATGGCAAGTTAAGTAGGTACTTGTGGTGTGGATAAATTTACGGCAAACGATCTTGCATGTTTGTGACAAATTTGTCTTAACAAGTGTTCTCCAAGCATAAATTCAGATGTCTATAGAAACGTTTAGAACATAAGGACATTCCGTCAACCCAATTTCACGTCTAAACCACAAACCATCTGGAGGAAACCTTTTCCAGTCTTCTGCAGATTTCTACCCAAACGTAGCCACTTTTTGTCTTTCTGTCTGGGGCCGCTCAAAGTATTGAAGGAGAGAAGGTCTTTTGCCATGTTTTAATAAAGTGATAACGCCGAAGAAGATTTCTTGGCGGAATCATTCTGGCAGTGGGTGTCAGGTTAATGTTTGGTTAACCGTAAGTGGTAGGGGAGCCGGCTTCCCTCTAATTCCTGGACCCAAGGTTCTTAAGAGATCTGGAGAATACATCACTAGAAATCCTATTTGCATAAAGATACTTACCTTATTGGTTCATTTGATGGCCAGAGAACCTTAAAAAAATATATTCAGATTAAAGATTCCCGCAAGCTTATGTTTTTTCTAGTTTCCCCTCTAATAAAACAAGAGGACACTCTAGATGCAGTAACTAGTCACACCGCGTAACAATAAGTTACGCAGTGCAATTTTAAGCCTATTGTCACTTACAGATATTTTTTCTCACCAAATTCTGAGTTAAGGAAGAACCACTTAGCATTTTCTGTCCACGTCGGCATAACTATATTGTAGAATGCAGTTCATGAAAGCCTTCGATCCAGTAGCCGGGTCCCTGACCACTTGCGGTTAAACAAACATTGACACCGCCAGAAAGATTCCGCCAAGAAATTTTCTTCGGCGTTGCTACTTTCTCAAAGCAGATTGGGAAAACTTGGAATTCCTCCCCTCCCCTCGTGAATGCAACGTAGTTGAGCTACCCCAGAGAGGGATAGAATATAAGAATGTTAAAAGAAGGAAGTGACAACGTTTCGGTCCAAAGCTACAGAAAACCGTAGGAGGTTTCCTCCATATGTTTGTGGTTTAGAGGTCCGCTTGGAGTGAGAGGGCTTTCATGTTTTGAGCGGCAGAATACACAAGTACATAATCTAACAAGTTCTTGTGACAAGCTCATGTACTTTCTTCCAAATATGATTCCAAGCAGTTCAAATAGGATTGATAATTTTACCAAGAAGAAAAAAACCGTATGTAAGGTTGTGTGGCAAATATTTAGACTTGCTCAGTTGTGGGATGTCAATTATTGGTTCAAACCCCATATTAGTACTACCTACCACAAGTGAAGATTTTTTTATTGACTTAGCAGGAAAAATAAAAAAAGAGGAGATTGGGGGGAGGAAATGACGAAATAAACCACCAATAAAAATGAATAACAACTCGCCTTAGATGGAAACAGAACAAGTTGGCAATCTTTAGTTGAAGTTTCCTTCCCTTCTTCCACTACATCCCTTATAACCAACCAACAAAAGCATCTGCTCTTGTGCGAGGAATGACCTGATGCAAGGCCACGATGAAGAGGAGTGCCAACCTAACATATCCTCTGCACCGACCGACGACGCCCCCAAAAGGAAAGAGTAAAATAGCCACACCACACAGTCCCTCTGCTGGAAGACACACGAACGAAAAGAAAAACTCTCCCTTTCAGCCCCGTCGTCGTCCATCTTCTCTCCTTTCGTGTCCTTTCACCTTTCTTCCTCCTTGAAATGCAGCTATTACGGTTGGTATCCCTGCGTGAATAAAAAACTCGACAGACTACCAACTTGGCCTTGCTCGGGTATTGACAGACGGGGCAAAACAAAGAAGAGAGGTTCCTCACTTCTTCAATGTTATGTACTCGTACGATGTACGTAGGTTTATTCCTTTCTTCTTCTTTTTCACTCTTTTCTTCTTGTTTCTCGCCTTTTGCGCGCTACATCGTCTTGTTCGACTTGACACCTTACCGTGGGTCAATGCATTCGATTGGATTGGTTGAGAGCTCGTTGGGTTGGATGGTTTGAGGAAATGCCAAATACAAATACCAAAAGAGGAGGAAAAAAAGACGACTGAATATTTTAAGTCTTTGGCGGAATGTTGCGGTCTGTAGACAAAATCCAGCAGTCACACAAAGGAACGGAAAACGTTGTCTATCAATAGATGCTGGACCATAACTACTTTGCAAGAAAACAGCAAAGATGAGTGTGGCAGGTGCTGCAGATTAAGAAGTAGCTTCATCAGCTGAATGGTTAATGATGATGATGTTGATGGTGACGGTAGGCAAAGAAAGAGAATGAGATGGCATAAATAATGAAAAAAAAAAATCTCTGCCGGTTCTTGTAGCCGTGCAGTCTACTTTGATATCTTAAGCCTGAAACTCTTCAGGTAACGAAGGAATGATAGCTACAATCGGAACCTAATCTGCCATGGGTTCTCTTCAGATACACATGTGGTGATTTCAGTCACTCTGACACAGGCATTAGCGATGGACTGAACGGCAGATAGGGTGTCATTCATAGTATATTTTCTCTTGATGGACATTTCTGCTAGTAGTACTTCATGGTGCCATTCAATATTTGTGATCCGATATACTAATTCTCCCTGTGAATCTTCAGGACATGAGGAATAGGAAATAGAAAAACAAGGTAAAAAAGAAAACAATAAGAAATACTAGTACCTGACTCACCATTGACTTCGTCTATAAAGCATAACATTTAATCCCTTGAGATTAATGAAATATTTCCAAATTTAATATTCCATCATTTTTCAGATGTTCTTCAATACTGCCTTTGAACGCTCAACTGTATCTAACTTTTCTCTTGGAAGTTTAATTTCCCTGACTTTACCTGATTTTTCACGTCTTCCAGGTCAGTGGCAAGCTTCTATATACAGTATACGCTTGATACATAATAATACTTCTTTTAAGTGTGAATAGTGTTGTAGTTTGCATTGTAACGCCGGATGTTTCCTCTTACAGGCTATTTACTTTGTTATTGAAAGATATCTATTTCAAACTATTTTTTGAACTTGACTTGTACACAGGTCAAGCATCTGTTTTCACTCTGTGAATCCTCTCCCTTGAGGGGACACCCAATAAAAAGACTTTCTAGATTCTTACCACTCGTTTAGTAATCTTACAAGTGATTAGTGAACTTTTAAGCATTGTTGTGAAGGGAAAAGATTTTTCTGACGTTTCGGAATTATACGCAACCATCTTCACAAAAAAAACCGATGCGATTAAAACACAGGGATCTAAGTAATGCTAGCGTTGTGCTGTTGGTAGGGAGGACACATAAACTCACAACAACTTCATCCCATGGTATGCTCGCATCAATTTCCGAGTCACGAAACTTTTAAATTTAGCAAATGAGCAATCAAGCTTGAGATAGGAAAATAAGACTGCTTGCAATCTTGAAGTATAAGTGTATTACGAGAATCTCGGGAAAGATCCTGGAAGTTACGTCACGTGTTCGAGAGACGTAATACTCTTTCGAAAGCGTGAGTTTGCAATTTGCCCGGTGTCTTAGGCGGTAGACTCTCGGATGAGAGACCGTGGTTCGGTTCCCGTCCAGGTCAATTCTCTTTTGTTTTTCATAAGAATATTTCTTTATATTGTTACTAGTTACAAATTAAAGCTGCTTTTGCTTGCTTTTGCATTTTCATCCATTCTATACATGCTTCATGGACACACAATGCCGAGAGAACGAAGGATGGTTAGTGGGCAGGTTAGACTATTTTGTATAGTCAGGGATGAAAAGACTAAATATCTCTCGTCATTTCCTTGTAAAATGTTTAGCACAAGAAAATTCGTTGCTATCATATATGTCAAGGCATTATTGACATCCCTCTCTGTGACGACGCCATACCTCTGGAATGGTGCCTTGAACTTAGACTCTGGCCGAGATCTTTTGCCTACCCTATCCTGGTCTGAGCCATAGATGCCTAAAGGTCATAAAAATAAAAAATAACACGCAAATTCACACGCGCGAGCGGAGAGAGGGAAGCACTGTAGTTAAAACCAGAAGAACTTGGGATTGAACTCAGGATCTCTTGCAACTTATATAATTGTTCTTTTCTTTTTAAAGAACAATTACTAGCTCAATGAAAATAATTATTTTGCTATGACCTTAATGAAAACTTCCTCTTTGAGACGACAAAAGTGTTCTCAGATCCGCTAAAGCGGATATGTTAACGAGAGCGAAAGGGATTGTTTTATTTTTAGAAAGTTGTTGTTAGTACTATAAGTAGTAGTATAGATATGTTTACATGCGCTTAATGACTTGTGATCGATATTCACGATTTAGGATATCCGCGCTGCATTCAATTCATTTACCTAATTTCACTCACTTCCATCCTTCCCGTCTGTTTCTCGGATACGATGTCATGGTTGCAAAGAAAACTAGATTCTGATCTATGATTACGTGATTTGTAGTGTATCTTGATCTATGGATCAATGTTCGATTTTGTTGTATCATCAATTTTGAAGATACACGGGATTGATTCGAACTTCGGTTGACCTATGACGTAAATGGAAATGGTCTTATTCAAGTTCTTCAGTATGATTGGTACTAATAACAAACACAGACTGACAAGGTTTGGTTTCACTAAACTTTAGTACTAAAATACTAAGAATACAGTTTTGGTATTCTAAGAATACCTTCAACAGGCAAAATAAAAACTCTCTGATGAAGGTTTTATTGATATATAGTATTTTCTATTATTTTGTCATATCAACTTCCTGGATCTTTTCCAGATTAAGGTAATCATGACCCTTGTACCTGAGATTTTGTTAAAAGTGTAGAATGCTGGTCCACTATATACAAAGTCCAATTCAGCAACGTAGAAAGACGTAATTTTCCGTCTATATTTGTCATTCTTGTTCAATAAACAACAGGTTCTGTATATAAATTAAACAAATGAAACTTTATATATCGTAATGAAGAAACACGGAAATCTTAGCCCTTCACAAAATGTTGTTTCGATTTTTTTTTTTTTTTTTCAGTATTCTGCTTCAAATTTGATAGGTTAGTTAACAACTACACTACCGGCTGATAACAATTACAATAAAGGTTAGGTTAATTTGATAGTGTTTACCCTAAAGTAGATTTGTTCTATTTATGTTTCTGCTACTTTGAAACAGATTTTTCAGAAACCTTTCATTGAAATCAGAAATTAAAAATGATCTAAACCCATACTAGTGAACATGAATTGTTTCAATTGATTTTGAATTTTAGCTTACTGGCTGCAGCGACGATTATATATATTAAAAGATATATAAGAGACTTGGCTCTCATCTTCAAGGTCTAGGATTATCAGAATTTAAATGTGAATTTAAATCGAATTTAGTGCTGATCTCACGTCCGCGAAGCAATTAGATTTAAAGGGTTATATTATTTAATTTGCTTCCTAGATTTATTATTATTATTTAGAAACTCTAAGGCACACTAAAATCGTGTTTTATGAAGCATCGTTGAAGCATTCATATTATTGGAACTAATAGAATCATATGCCGTGAACTAATTAGTACATATTCAGTTTAGAACAACCATAAAACGAGAAGAAAATTTCCCGGAAGATTTTACAATTTAGCTAGAAATCACAGAATAAGTATTGTACTTTACTTCCAGTTTTCATGAAGGTAATCCCTATTTTAATAATGAGTGCACATTTAACAAATAAATGTAAGATTACAATAAATTAATTATTTATAATGAAACAATAAATCTTAATTTGTTACAATTTACATTTTTAATTACCGATGCGAAAATCAGGAAACATTATTTAATCTACAAATATTTCACCTGTTACGTCGTAATGAACATATGTCGTACGTGTTCAAGATCACATTCAATTATCAGGTAAATTCTAGGAATAGGGGAGATAACGCCTATCACTTCGTACCAAGGTCCTATTTCCGAATTCCCCTGTTTGACCAAAGGAAAATACTGCCCGGGTGACTGGGAGAAAATTAACAGAAACCTCCGGTATTGATAACCGGTCCCGAGATTCGAACTCAACACTCAGACTTATGAGGCAAACTTGTTATTCTTAAGGCTTCTGATCATCAGATAGTGGTCCAGTTTTGGTGTCCCAATTATTCACAGATAATCATTGATTCATTCTGAGATTTTGGTCGTTTTGTTTGACCTATCTGCAGATCAACCATACGAGGCAAAATAGTGCATATTGTGTTCACAGGGAATACAACAAACAAAAACTTTTCAGGAGATGAATGCAACATAGATGTCAACTGTTAACGGTAATAATAACATTCAAGGTTGGGTGTTAACGGAGAAATACAGTATGCAAATGAGGGCGAGGATGTCGCAACTGGCGAGGAACATTCGAGAAGCAAATAGCATAAATATGTTTCTTGTCATTCATTCCAAGAACTGAGTTTCTCAATAATCAGAAATCGTTTTTAACAAAACATTTTGCTAGAACAACAACACATTCAGTACCTGGAACTTCAAAACTACTATCACTTGAATTATGTGTGGTTTTATTACTATAAGAACCGAACTGGAGACTTCTTCCTTTGAAGACGAGATCGCTAACTATTTGACTATTCGGAAGCCTTTAAAGGACCTAAATAAAATGGAACATTCTCCCCCAACACAAGCAAGTAGCACCTGCTGGTATAGTGTCTTATAGCTTTGGTCTGTATTTATGAACTAGCTGCTGAGGAAGCCCCTTAACTCCCATCTTAATTAAAGAGTTTCCCTCAGTTCCGCTAGTACCTACAAAATTAGTCCTCTCTGCTTCTTTCTTCATCTTGCATCTCTAGCTGCATTTTCATTGTTTATCCTCACACACGAATGTATTCATAATTTACAACAACGCAGTCCGTGTTTCATCAAAAAATACAAAATATCCAAATAACAAAGTGCCATTCGACAAAGTGCCTATGTCCTAGTACCAAGTAATACCTGTGGTAATACTGGTACCTGGATTAAGGGGACACTGAAAGATACCATAATTGTAATCTGATCTCCTCGAATATATATATATATAATTTGGTAAGTCATTGTCCTCGAAGTCATGAAAAACAAATCACATCAGAACTCGGAAATCCTGGGCATGGTGTTGGTAGGAAAGTAAAATAAAGCACAACAGGAAAAAAAAAGCTTCTTGTTCTTTTAGCTATGTGACTGGTCCATCCCCACTTCATCTTCGCAGTCTTGATTACATCTTCTACTTTTGTTTCAGGTCGATTTCTTTCCCTTGTCTTCTTGTACCTTCTAGATACTTCTAGCATGCATCTCTCAATTGCTCTTTGTGTAACTCTTAATTCTTGAGTCATTTACACATTCAGGGTCCTGGTTTCACGACCGCCTTCCACATACCTACACAAAAACATTTTTTAAAAAAAGTTACTTACCTACATGCAATGAGAAGAAAAAAGCACAGAGCATTGACCAAGATTTGGATGAAAACATTCGTCCAAGAATTTGTAACGTCCGAAGTAACTTACCTGAAAGAAAAAAAAGAAAGACAATTAAAATTCGCGAAACAAAACAAAATACTGCAGCTTGCATAATTATTTTTAAAAGATCTTAATATTCGTGCTTATACAACTTTCCTGCTATCTATTCTCCGAAACGCTAAATTCGGGTTTTCCTTGTTTTACGGTGTAGATCACAATGGCCATCTTGGTAAGCACTTTCCACTGATTTACAATGAAATCGCTTTTCTTGTCTTCTGTTTTTAAGGAATTTTTGACTAGGGATTCTTCCAGATACCCCAAATTCTCGACATCCCCAACTTTAATATTTTTTACGGTTAAAAATCGATACAGAACCACGCAAATCTCTATTTAAACTCTCCAGATTTAGTTCTACACTACCTCATTCTTTGTCATGATATTATAAAATCGGTTCGGTGCACGTGCACTAACAAGCAATATTGTATAACATAGGATATGCGGAAAGCCTTACTTTTATATTATCGTAGGGGATTGACAATTCATTATGATCAAGAATACACGTGACGTCATAGATTACTATGAACCAGTCCCAGTTCCGTCTCCAGTTACGATGAATCTTCTTCCGGTGACAGCTCCAGTGTCCGTTCCGATTCCTATCAGCGGCTCAGTTGGCATTAAAAGTGTTGATGGAAGGAGCCATCAATGAGCGATTTCGATTCATATTATTTGATTCATTTAAGGTGGATTATACGAACAGTTTACATCAAAAGTGAAGGGTGTACGGAACCTACTCTAAGATAGGCAGCCATACGGCTGCCTTAGCGATAAAGAAGTTACTAATCTTCCTAAGAGTTCTGTAATGTATAATTTTAATTAAACAACCACAACAAAAGGTGCCTGATGGACGCTCTATGGAATAAATAGCCTGAACATTCAATGATTCTTATTACATCATTAACCTTGATGACTTTAGTGTAACGTTGATTATTACAATCCTGCAAATAGTACACGAAAATTCTTCCATGATCGGTCTTCCAAATGGTTTTAATACAACATTTTACAAATCTCTAAGAGTCAAAATAGGTACCAAAGGCAAATTACGCTAAAACAGACGTTTCAAATTCCACTTCCGAGAAGTACAAGGCGAGAAAAAAAATCACATACGAACAAATGGAAAGTGCATGCCAAGATGGCGGTTGTGACCCACTCCCTTAAAAATATATAATGATAGTTTCATCAGTGCTATTGCTATTTTATGGTACTAACGATTTTCGCACTATTTTAGTGACTAGAATTTGTATAAAATAAATACGTGTGCTATGATGAATGGTTCTGTGTTCTAGTGGAACTATCACCATCGACCGGGTACGTCAGAAAAAAATTAAAGGTTTTTCAAACATTTGATTCGTTATTTTCAAATTCAGAAAGACAACATAAATGGAAAAGACAACAGACAACAAAAAGCAGATTACTCACTTCTTGACAAGTGCTCTCTGTCTTTGGTCTCTCTGTTTGTTTCAAATGGGAAGCTATACGACCATCTTTTCTTTAAGTGTATCTTACTTTCGCGCCATTTCTCTATTTCATTTAGTTGTTCCATTTTGAATTTCTTTATGGAATTTAGACATCTCAGGCTCAGACTGGGATAGAGTGGGGGGATATGATAATACTTGGTAGTCGGCCAGGACCTAGTTATTAGGTACCATCACCACATTTCCAAGGTATTAGTTCTTCCATCTTTTTGTGTTCTTTTGAATTTTATTTATGGTCTTTAGGCATCTGAGACTCAGGCCGGGATAGAGGAGATGAAAGGATTCGGGAAGCTGTCGGCCAGGGCCTACGTTGAAGGTGCCATCCCGGCATTTGCCTGGTGTGATTGAGGAAATACCCTGGAAAAACGTTCGGGATCATCGGTCGCTGAGATCGAACCCACAATTTCCCGAATGCTACGCCAACGCTCTACCACTGAGCTACAGCGGCTTGGTTGCATTCTGACTGACTGATTAGGAGGGCAAGTTGGTGAAAAACATTCTAAGAATTCCTCAAGATGTACTTTTTTTCATCTTCATTCTGTACGATTTCCTTTGATTTTCTTGGAGATTAATCTGGATTTGTACAAATATTGAGTTAAAAGGATTGAGAATACAATCTTCTTTCCAATAAACTTTTTCATTAAAAATTTAAAAAAAATATTGTTCTTCACTCTATCAGAAATCGTTTCAATATTTTTCTTCTCTCAAAATTTCTTAAGAGATTTCGACGCGCGGTAAGAAACGTAGCACACCAGGCATTCGACACCAGGCAAATACACGCTGCGCGAACTCCACCTTTTCTCAGTTGTATCAACCATTTGTATGGAATTGTGTTACGACAAAAGAAAAAAAAGAAGAATAAATCATTCCATCGAGTAAACTAATAAATCGTAATGAAAGTGTTCAAGAAGATACAGGTGTGGAGTGGAGTGGTAGAAAACTTCTACAGGCTCTCTCTATATTTCGATCAGGTGTGAGTGGTTTAAATCATATCTGTACGGTAGAAAGGAGGCAGTAACGGTGACAAATGAAATTTCGAACTGGGTGGATGTAAAGGATGGTGTTCCTCAAGGATCAATTCTAGGTCCCATTCTGTATTGTTTATATGTAAATGACATAAGTAAAATTATATCACACTGTCAGTTTCATTTATTTGCTGATGACTTACAGATCTATATACAGGGTGATCGGAAACACACAGACCAGCTAATACATAAAATGAATAATGATCTAGCAGCAATAGCCAAATGGTCTCGCCAGCATGGCCTACATCTAAATCCAGGGTAAACTCAGTCAATAATCTTCAACAACACGAAATTATCACACACAGATACACCTAAATTAAAATTAGAAGATAAGACGCTAACCGTTAGCGAAGATGTTAAGAACTTAGAAGTTAGAATGGACGAGACATTGTCCTGGCGTTCTCACGTTAAAGAAATATGTAAAAAAGTTTACTTCACATTGCACGCCCTGAAACGCATCCACATTTACACACCTGAAAATATTAGAAAATTACTTGTTGAAACTTTAATTATGCCCATTATCGACTACGAAGACGTTCTTTACAATGACATGCCAACTGATTTGTCAGATCGACTACAGCGCGCACAAAATACTTGTATACGGTACGTTGTCGGGGCCAGGAAATATGACCATGTAACACCACAGACTAAAATTGAACTGGCTAGACTTGAAAACAAGAAGAGTGCTTCACATTGCCTATCAAGTTCATAGGGCAGTAATGAAAACTAGTCCTCAAAATCTATCAGATCTCTTTCAACACCCCTATGATACACACAGAAGCAGACGATTTGATAATCTCTTAGTTATACCGAGACACAGAACATTCCAGTACAACAAGGCTTTTGTTGCAACGGGAACACGGCTGTGGAACTTGTTGCCTCCAGAGCTCACGAAAAATCAATCAAGCGTAATATTTAAAAGAAAATACAGTAACATATTAGTAGCAGAAATGAAATCCAAATATTGGTAATCTTCCCATTTATTAGAGAGAAAGAAAAATATAAAAATTGCAGCAGTTCTCCATCATTCTTGTTGAATTCGATCAGACTGCCTATAGAAATGAACATTTTTTTGTGGTATATGACGGCAGTATATAATATATTTCAAACCTAGATTAAGTATTCATATATGTATGTATGTATGTGTGTGCGTGAGTGGAATAAAAATTTTTAATGTTTATTTGTATCCTAGTTGTAAGTGTATTGATGTACGAGTATAATGTTAAATGCTTAATCATGCTACTGGTAATGTGGAAGAGAAGGCTACATAGCCTTAACTTTATCAGTCAAATAAATCAAATCAAAATAATAATAAAAAAATATTAAAAGACTATACAGGGTGAGTCTGAAAGATGTGGACAAACATCGGAAGGTGATTCCTGATATGAAAACAAGAAAAAAGTTCTCTGACATTTTCTCGAATTTCGTTTCATATGTAAGAGATACATGGTTGCCAACTTAGAATCTAAAATCGACTGTTGACAATTGTATCTGAACAGAAAAATGTGGACGTATAGTGCACCTCGTTTCTGATGTTCATATGTGCATGTTTCTCCTTTCGATCTCTGGAATCACCTCCCAGAATTTATCCACATCTTTCTGTTAAGTTACAATTGTCAACTGTCGATGTTGGATTCCAAGTTGGCAACTCTGTATCTCTTACATGAAGCGGAATTCGCTAAATTTTTATTTAATATTTGTCCAGAATAATTGGTAAAGAGATCATCCGCTACCGGAGGGAAAGGGATGGCCGAGAGGTTGGCACACGCTTTCTGTGCCCGTGATGACGGCTTCATTTCCCGTCGGTATCAACTGAACGGAGTGGTTTCGAGTCCACTTTATCAAAAACTGTACGTCCCATCTTTAGAAACTCACCAGCTCATTTATGATATTCTCACTCCTTTAAAATGGAAAAGTTTTGATAAGATTTTTTTATTTGGACCATATCGGGATGTCGACGAAGAGTCTGGATGGAACTCCCAAATGATGTCCACAATTCAAAGATACAGGGTAATACTGAACGTTGTTCAAAAACTGAAAGTTCTGACAAATGAGGAGAAAAAAAAATAGAATCTCCCTTAATGTTCTCCACCTTTTATCAATACCATGACAACCACTTGTTTTGTGTGTGTGTGTGTGTGTGTGCGTGTGAGAGAGAGAGAGAGAGAGAGAGAGAGAGAGAGAGAGTTGTTATACAACCCATTAATATAGACCGACAAGTAAGGAACACGTGGACGCTGCTCAGTTGGTAGAGCGTTGGCTACGCATTCGGGAGGATCTGTGTTCGAAACCAGTGGTCACTCACTCATCCTGAGGTTTTCCCAGATTTTTGCTGTTACACCAGGTAAATACCGAGATAGTGCCCTCAACTTAGGCCCTGGCCCTCAACTTAGGTTCTAGTGCGACTCCTTATCGCATCCTTTCCTTTACCTTATCCTGGCCTGAGCCATAGGTGCCTAAAGGTCATAAAAGAAACTCAAGTACAATATTTATGTTTCACTTTTTTTTGTACATCGTTTTTTTTTCCTGCACCCCCACAATTAAAACATTGATCTACAGAATTAACTAGGTGTCTGTCTAAACATCATAGAACAATATCCAAGACATTATGCTAGAAGTCGCTCATATATTTCCGACAATTTAAAATAAACATGTCATCTAATGGAAATCTCTATTTACGTATCGCAAAGTGGGACTACCTTGGCCGGATTTTTATATATTTCCCTATACGTGTGGTCGAGCACATGATGAGTAAAATCTTATTTATTGGTATGTGTTACAATGCACGTTGTTCTCTGGCAGAACAATTTCAATAATGATAAGGTGTTATAACACAATAGGAAGAAATTTAGTGAACAAAGTAGCCTCGCAAGTGTGGCTACTTTATTCACCAGTTTTTCTGTTACAACTATGCGAAATAACCCAATCGTGGGGTCATTTTAGCCTCACTAAATTGTATAAGGACCCTATTTGTAACATTAACATCAATAGTGTTATATTTACCAATTGCATTTTCAACACGAAATAAAATCTCTTTTATTGATATACAATACAATTTTACATCGGCTTTCACTCTTACATTAATAACCTTATATTAATTAGAACTCATTCGAATGTGATCAAAACTTAAGTTTAATAAGAATTTGTTTGGCTTAAATCTCAGTCATCGTCTTCACAAACTTTGCACTCGTAACATGGATCCTTCGAGTTCCCAGTACAGATTTCGCAAACCCACTTTTCGCATGTGATGCACTGAATCCAATCGGGTTCACGGTAATGTTGTCAACTGCATTTGCAGATTCGTCACACGTGTTTCGTTGTCTTTTGTTTCATATCATTCTCTTCTGGTTGTTTACTGTTCCCTAGAGAATCTGTAAAGTGCCTACACTTGCAGTTAAACGTAATATGTATAGATGTTATGTTGCAGTGTATAGTTACTATATAGAACTGTATAGTTAATTTTTGCGAGTACTATCGTTTTCAAATATAGTTATGATATTACTGTATTTCTAACTATTGTTATTGACAGCAACGCTGACAATCATAAATGTATTGCTAACGATAAAAAATGGCCAAAGTAATTAAAATATTATCAACTTTTCCAATATTAAACTACAGCTTTTATTTGTTTTGCTTTCTGGTATTTTTACGGCTACGCTAATGGTCTCGTTAGAGAAAAGTTTTTTTTTCTCTGTATAACGTCTCAAAATGCCTAATCCTTTTGGGTTTATCGATTAGAGAATCGATAAATATTGGCATTTATTTTTACTTCAAGTACACCAATTGGAGAATACATTTCACACTAGAAAGTGTTGAAAATTTTTCACGAAGTGTTGCGAGACTTTTATTTTTCTTTCTTTCTTACTAGTACTACTATCAGCGTTAGTAGTCACTGTGTGTTTCTCTGCACAAACTCTTCAACAATTTTCCACACAAGCTACCAAGAGGAACGGACTGCTTGCCACAGGAAGCTTGTTACCCTGGCAAAGAAATTATTTGTTCTACTCTCTTTCTCTCCCCCGCCCCCTTCTTTTGCGAAAACAAGACACATCCAATCCTAAGGCTGAGCTAACGAAGAGGAAACGAGACGATTTATGTTTTTATAAAGCAATCCGTTTTTAGATCCTGTTAAGTAGTTCGAAAACACAACGGATACAAAGTAAAAGTGAAATAAAATTAGGGCCCACCTCCTTTCTCAATGGCGTCTTTTTTTTAACTTATTCCGTTTCAGAGTCTATTTGAGTAGTATATCCATTTCCATGCACCAAAGTGGCCGTGGGCCGTGACTCTGACTACGAATCAGGAGGCCCGTGTTCAAGTCCTGGTCAGAACGTTGGTGATTTTCCTTGCAGTGTTCCCAGTCTGAGGTGCACTCAGCCTCCTACCAAATTGAGTACCATAGTGTCCCTCCTGGGTACCTGGGAAGTAAAGTTGGTGAAGCGTGGGACTAACCACCCCATCTCACTTAGTGCCGTAGGTCGAAACTATGTGGAGCGTTACCTCAACATCCCTCATGTGTCGTGCAAAGCGCGCGCGTATCGCACAGGGGATAGCTTAACTTATTTCCATGCACCTTCAATCTCCATTATATTTTTTCTGTCTTGCAACATACACGCACTTTAAATGTAAAAGATCTTCGAAAAAAATAGGTTAAAAGTGTGATAACAACTGACTATACAGTCTTCCAATATCAGGTCTATACTTTTCTAATTTGAAAGTCCCAATTGATTTTCAAAATATTGTTAATGTTACTACTTTACTATTTTCTTTGAAAGAACTATATATTTTCATGCAGTTACAATCAAGTATGTGAAGAAACAGAACATTTATAGCATCAGCTTGAAACGCTCTGTAAATTAATAATAGATTGTTGCGAAAGAACAATGGTGAGAATCAACTTGATTGTTTAAAATCAGCAACCGACATACCCATACTCACTACATTCAGTATATTCATATCCAATTCTTTGGTACCAAAATCTCAAAAAGTATATTTACAGTATTGTATCAAGAGCCAATCATCGTCTTCAAGTAATTATCAATAATATATTCATTGAACTAATCTTCTTACACTGACTCTCAAGAAAATATATTCATATTGGTAAGTCATTCCATGTAAATTCAACACATCTTTTCTACCGCACCCTCTCAGATTTCTATGATGTTTGGTTTATTGCTAGTATCCGTTGAGAATATTAAAAATTACTTATTCAGAATTTTTTGACGCACTAGTTTTTGTTTTATGAAAGTTCATAAAGTGAAATGTTCCGTGTTTTTGGTTTACTAAATTACTTATTACTCAGCAATAGTTGGTGCTAGAGAGCTCAGAGAGGGCTCATTTAAAGCTCTTGTAATAAGCTTTCATTTGATATGATACTTAACAGCGTGGCACAAAATTTTGTATCCCCAAAATAAAAAAATAAAAAAAACATTTTTTCAAAATCGGACATCTTATTTTTAAAAAAAATCTGATATGTTGGTCATACCTACCTATACCTACCATAAAAATTGTAATTTGGGACGATAATGGGATCGTAATATATAAAATATTTTCGTTATATGCCTGGGGAAGAAAAGGTATTAGCGGTCAACATTAAGATAAAAAAAAAAAAAGCTTTGGTAAAGTTTGTATTTTTGGGCCATTTTAGTAATTCATGACTTCGGTCCGTCTTGAGCTGTTAAGTTTCGAAAATACACAAACATCCGTGCCGCAGTCGGGATTCGAACCCGGAACCCTGGAGTTGCTAGCCTGATGCCGCAGACCAAACGGCTACCAAGGTTGGCTCCGTATTAAGAATTTAAATTATTTATGGCCTTTAGCGTTACACATATATGACTCAGGCTGGATAGGGAGAGGAAAGGATGCAGTAAGAAATTGGCCAGAACTTGAGTTTAAATCAAGATACCAACCCGATATTTGGCTGCTGTGACTGAGGAAAACCCTAGGTCCACATTAAGTTTATTTTATTATGATGGATGAATACATTGATCCTGTTCGGGCACGTAATATTTGAACCGGATCCAGACTCGTATCTTGGAAATAGAAACTGCGGACTCAGATCTGGTTCTTGAAACTGGATTCTGGATCCTGGTACCCGGTTTCAGAATTCAACTCCGGGCACCCAGTTTCAATAATAAATAATATTCTTAATGTGCACCTATTGTTTCTCATCAGTCGCACCAGCAAATATCTGGTTGGTACATTAAACTTAAACTCTAGCCGACTTCTTACTGCATCCTTTCCCCTGCCTATCCCAGCCTGGGCCTTAAAGACCATGAATAATTCAAATTCTTAATACGAAGCCAACCTTGGTAGCCGTTCGGTCTAAGGCGTCAGGCTAGCAACTCCAGGGTTTCGGATTCGAATCCCGAAGTCATTAATCAATAAAATGTCCCCAAAGTTTACCAAAGCTTTTAATCTTAAAAAATGTGGATCGCTAATGCCTTTTCTTCCCCAGGTATATAACGAAAATATTTTACATCTTACATCTCATTTTACAATATACCAAAAATCATAGAAATCTGAGAGGGTGAGGTAGAATTTTGTTAAAAAGTGTGTTGATTTAACATGGAATGACTCATGTACAGTCACGGAGAACGGCATTCTGAGACTATAGCTTTTTTTAAAATTTAACTTATATTTATGGGCTAGATAGGAACCCATGGCCCGAGGCTGTTACTTGGAGTTTGTCATGTCACTGAGTGTCTGGTCCATAAATATAAATTAAATTAACATATATATATATATATATATGCTAGAGTCCCGGAATACCTTTTACCCTTGACTGTACAATCAACACAACCAACAATCCTCTTACGTCAACTCTCGATAAAGAGGAAGTTAGATTTTTGTCCTTGCAAACTCATGCTCTTAAAAGCAAATCGACCCATTTCGATCAAATATGAAATTTTTGTGTTGATGAAAAATAGATTAAGATTAAAATCTCGGTTGCTTCTTTAAGTGAAGACCAAATGGAGCTTCATGCGAAGAACTTTTACCCAAGCAGCACACTCACGTGAAAAATATTTGTGTGTGTGTGTGTGTCGAAAAATCAAAATGACGCCTTTGTAATGAAATCTACGTCGCTATTACGTGTTATTTTGGTCCTTTAATTGATGTAATTCTGATGTCTCATTTCCTAGTTTTTAGCGACATTCTATGATTATATCTCGTTTTCGATAGCGACTGCATTATCCTAGCCAATGCAGTTGGAGTAAAACAGTGGACTTGTATTCAACTGTTTTATGCGTGTGCCGTTGCTTTCTAAAATGCGGTTAAAATGCAAAAGCACCGGCATCAAATGATTACTTTGGGACAGATTTGTTCATTTATGTGTTTATTTGAAACAAACAGCTACAGGAAAAAGCTGTCGCTGAAGGGATTTTACACATGTCGTTTGGTTTGCGACATTTTCCCGTCATTTCGACGTCTTTTGCATCAATTTTCGACCAAAATACGACGTCATTTTCACGTGAGTGTGCTGCTTGGGTAGTTTTATGGAGAAGGCTGGCCATATTGTGCCCGGTAGAATTACAGGGATCGTACATAAATATTTAATTATTGTCGGTCAGAGGGTACCAAAAAGTAATGTTTAACCCACGATTCTACATATTTGTTCATAAGGACCAGCTTATTTGTGCTCTATCACTTATCCGGGTGGAGACTACAATTTAGTTCACTGGAATATTTATTTATTTACGTCCGATGAAAAAGAAACGTAGGGTAACACATCGCGTTCTTATATCGTCAATCGTGCCTATCCATCCAGTTCGTGAAGGCAACCAAAGAAAAAAGAAAAACTAATGTCAAAGTCAGTGAAGTGGAGACATTTTTTTTCCCTTTCTTTTCGGATGAAGAAAAGCTTCCTGCTAAGTACTTCCTCTCCAACTCAACGCTGTTGCGTCCAGTCTTTTTCTTTGTGTTCTCACTCGGTTGTTTTTGTCTTCTTATTTCCTGGCTGGAAGGTGCGTTTTCAAGGTCAGTCGAGTGCTTCTGGAGTTTTCCACAAAAGACTTTTTCTTTTCTTTAACCCCTGTGGCTGTTGAAAGAGATCAGACGTACGTAACGTTGACCTCCAACTCGACTTGCAAGTTTGGTACTTATTACACCACGTACTCTCACAGGACTTGTATAAAGCATACAAAAGCGATGTTATGGATACTTCTTTCTCACGCAAGCGTAATCAGCTACAATGAATTTTGGTTGCTTCCGTCTTTTGTTTACAGTTTTCAAGGGGGAAAACAAAACATAGTCTCAACATTAGCCAATCATTGTTAGTATACGCAATCATACTTTGTGTCAACAGCACAGAGAAACAGCAAACAATTTTGTGCAATATTGTCCAATTAATTACTCTGCTAATGGATGTTAGAATGTGCCATTTGGGATTCCCTCCTTCTTTCTTTGTAAGATATCTGTAGACAACGACACATATCATTGGTTAGTTCAACAATCCAGCAGCTCTTTAGGTTTGACAATTTCGCTATTGTCATCTCGATGCAGTGAGGGGTCGTAAAAAGAGGTTGTTATGGAAACACATAAGACAATGACACAACTAGTGAAAACATGCAGGAATAAAATACAATACAAGAAGCGCGAGGAAAAGGTCAGTGGCGGCAGTCACAAATAAAGCAACATTTTTTTTTTTTTTCATCTACTGATGATATGTAATGTTTTCAAAATACCAGAACGGTTGACAACCTTGGAGAATTGCAGTGGTGCTTCTGTGGCAATCCGGGAGAGCCATGCTGACTACATTGGGAATCTGGCTGTGGAAAGTACTGATTATATTGACAAAGTAGTTGCGGGAAAGTTCACTATTTTTCGAAATCAATATTTAGGGGTCTACTGGTCAAATCAGTGATGATGTATGATACATAACCCATCTGACTTCTAACAGGACAAAAAGGTTCATCAATACATTGACACAAATACTAATAACAAGAAATCATTGTGTCATTCATAGACGTTTCAGTTTCGATTATTTGAAAGAGAGAACAGAAGAATTAAAGGCAATTGGCAAAGTAATGGAACCATTCATCTCTCACCCATTCCAAACTCCAGTACTAAAAATCTAAAAGAGAGTGATGTTCAGTGCTGGAAATGGATTTTACTCGAGAACACAGGAAATTTTTCCCTATAGAAACTTTGCTTTAAGAAAAAAAAAGGTAGAACTAACTAATTTTGCAGTGTTGGTACTGTTTGCGACTTACCGGTAGTATTCAAAATTTAAGTAATCAGAGAGGCTTTAAAGGGAACCTTCAAAGGCTTCAAAGGGAGGCTTCCTTCGAGTGACCGATCTATATTATCTGCTCTGGATCTGCATTACGATGACCCTGTTGTAGCCATATCTCATATACATTCTAACATACCCAGTTTAAATCGAAGAGGGGTTAGACCATTGCGGTGTTTTAAGTGCTTTGCGCTATAAGTGAATTTCAACAAGTGGTGAAAAAGTGCCAATTAGCCGCCTCTTGGAAAGGCGAAACAAGGTTTGTTTGTTTGCTTTTTGCTAGACTGACTCTCGGAGCTTCTGATTCCCCATGTTCCACTTGGACATCTCCTTTAGTTTACTGGGGGAACGGCGATCCCCTGAGTCTGCTCCTTTTCTAGCAAGTGATTTATTTTCCAATCGTAGTACGTAGTCATTTACAACCTAGAGGAAACGTGGTTTAAAGCTAGTCTCTCTCCTACGAAACTAGATCTCTAAACGATCACATCACGGCCTCATCATATAGATATCTATCTCATCAAATGGATTTCACAATCGACGCTGACTACAAAACATGAACAAAGGAAGAGAATACAGTAATAATGAAAGTAACATAGTATGATGCAACAAAACTCCCTTCCTTAATAAAGAAATGTCCAAACATTGTTAAGTATACAGTATTTTTATTTCAAGACTAAAATATGATGGCCAATTCTTGAGTTATTTCTTCATATGGAATACAAATATAGAACCAGGGAATCAATTTTACCACTTCTCGTTCTTGAGGAAATAAGTCATCAATTGAAATGAGTTTATTATTATTATTTTATTTTTATTATTATTATATCTCTTTGTTAACCCTCAATGTCTATTTCCTTTTCATCACTACGCTAAAGTAAGGCATTGGTTTAATGGTGGAAACAATAAAGAGCACATAACTAGAATCTACCATAATCCTAAAGCAGCTTCTCAAGGATTAAGGTCAGGAAAGCTAGTTGGCCAACGTAGAAGACGAAAAAAAGGAGAAACAATGAGGAGAAAATACATTGCCTGCGTAAAAGCTGAATATCATAACTACACAACATTTCATCACTGACACACAAAATTATGAAGATTTATTAGCCTGGAAGAGAAAAATCACGAATACTGCCAAATACAAGGTAATAAAGAAAAAAACCTGGTTAGGACATTCGATACGGAGAGATTGTTTATTTATTTTAGAACATAACAGGAGAACCTAATTACAATGTTCCATATTTTAGATTATTGTCACCACTAGGAGTACAATCAACATACAGAGTTTTTTTACAATATTATTTATTTGTTTAACATTCATGTTATGAAAATCAATTTCCTCAATTCTTTTACTTATGTCATTATAGGTTGCACTCATTCTCCAAGTTGGTGACTTTTGCATAATATTTATTCGCGGCTTTTGATAATGAAAGAATCCTGAATTTTTTTGTTCTGGTTTTGGTTGATGGGACATGTATCTGAAAGTCTGAGAGCAGATTGATGCAATCTATTCTATTTGTAAATACTTTGTAAAGAAAAATCATTTCATGAAGGTACGTCTGTTCCGAAGACTCATCATGTTAAAGTTTGTATTTAGTATTTTTTTGCTATCAGTTCTCGGATAAACGCCTGTTTCTTTGTATACCAGGAATCTTAGGAACTTGGATGCCAAATAATGGAAGCGTATTCAATTTTTGATCTTACATATGTTTGAAATAGACGTATGAGAGTTTCTGTCTTTCTGAAATCCTTTCCCATTCTTATTATTAATCCCAGATTTCTATTCGCTTCATTAACAACTTTGCCTACATGAACGTCAAAAAGCAATTTGGAATCAAATATTATATCTTGATCCTTTATAGTTTCGGGATATGGTAGAGGCGTGTTATTAATATTATATTTGAAATGTACAGCTGTCTGACGTCTTGTAAATGACATTACATTTGTTGACATTAATTTCAAGTAAGTTATTGTTACACCATTTGACTATTTCGTTTATGTCAAGTTGTAGATTTTCACAATCATTCAATGAGTTGATAGTAGAGTATATTTTTAGGTCGTCAGCGAATAAAAGTTTGTTAGGTGTTTTGATACATGCAGGGAGATCATTAATGAACAATAACAATAATAGGGGTCCTAGGTTCGACCCTTGAGGAACTCCCGAAGATACAGGATATTTTTGGGATACCTTTGTAAACAACATATTGTTTACGATCATTTAAATAAGACTCATTTAAATAAACTTAACCAGACCTGGGGAAAAACGAAATTGCCTAAGTTTTTACGTGAGAATACTGTGATTTACTGTATCAAATGCCTTAGCAAAGTCAGTGTATATTACGTCCACTTGCTGGCCCTGGTCTCAGGTTGAAGTTTTGTAGTCAGTAATGAGGCAAAGGTTCGTTACAGTTGACCTACCACTGAGGAAACCATGTTGACATTCTGATATTGATGGTCTGACATGAGTACTGATTTCTTGGTACAATATTGATTCAAATTCTTTGGCAAATATGTATAATATGGCAATTGACCTATAATTTTTTTATTTCAGATTTGCTATTGACTTTAGGTATAGGACAATTTTTCGTTGTTTTCCATTTATCCGGAAACACATTACAAGTAATTATTAGGTTAAAAATGGTATAAAGTGGTGTCAAAAGGAGTGCCCTTTACTATATATTGCGGAATGCCATCAGGGCCTGTACTTCCTTTTGATTTTAACTTTTTAATTGCATGTTGTATCTCAGGCATTTCAATAAGTGAGACCTTCAGCTGATTTATCGCTCAGTTTAAGCGTTTAGGTTAGCTTGTAATTTCCCTGTGTCTGTTTCCCCTGTAACTTTCTTATAGACACTTTGAAAATACTCAGCAAAAGAATTCACAATCTCGTTGTCGGTCTCTAACATCCGTTCATTATATGTTAGTGTATTACCATTTAGATGACGAGTCTTCTGTTTCATGACATCCCAGTATTGAGCTGGATTGGTTTCAATTGCAGATTCAGACAAGTTGATATAATTAGTGTGTGCAGCTTTGATTTCATACTCGTACTTCCGCTCTTAATTTACAAAATTCTTGATAATGATAATTACCTCCATTAGCTTTGTACTTTTTATGGTAATACGCCTTCCTTTTTAATTTTCTTTATCATATCTGCATTAAACCAGCATGGATAGTTCCGATTTGAGTTTTTTTTTTTTTTTTGTATCCTGGAAGACGTGATTGAGGAGAAAAGATGAAGAAGACAGCTGCAAGTTGTTTATAGCAGAGTTCCGCGAACTATTTTCAAGTGCGGACCAGTTCTATTACTGGGTAGGTCCAACGGACCATCCTGTGCCTGTCTAAGGGCAGAGCTCGAGGGCAACCTGTGATCCGCGGACCACAGTTTTCGGAACGCTGGGTTATAGTATTAAGAATGTAAATGAAACGCTAAGAGTTGATTTGAATTTATTTATGACCTTTTGGCACAATTATGACTCATGTCTCACATGAGAAAATGAGGATAGGGCAAGATCGGGTAGAAAGGAGAGGGTTGAATTTGCCTTAAAGTGCCTGCAGAACGCTAATAATAATAATAACCAGTGATTCTGCCAGAATTTTCAGTTTAGGAGGTGTAAAGTTAAAATCAGGAGGGTGTAAGCTGAGTTGTGCACGGTTTCCATCATTTTTTTTATCATAAAAATTTTAAAGTTGAGGGGTTCGCTCGGTAATTTGGGGAGGTGACACTCCAACAGGGGCTCTGTCAGAATCACTGACTTCTACCAAAAGTAACACACTTATTTTTCGTGTTTATAGCCTCAATTCTATTTCGTGCGCATAATCGTTACACCCTGTAATTAACTATGCAAAACTGATCCGTTCTACATCATTATTTGTCGATATATGAATATCTCATCATTCCTCATGATGGTACACTACTTTTGGGTGCATCTAGCTCCGAAGACATTTCATCTCCGATAGCAGAGTAAGTTTGTTTCATACTTATTATAAGCTTGCTATATCAAATGCATAAGCTTGCGTAAAGTTTGAGATAACAAGTCCAAAGTTTGAATCATACTTACTACTTGGCACCTGACAAGTTTGCCATATCAACAAGCGTGAAGCAGGCCTTCCCTATATCAACACAACTGTCTACATTCAGCTTGATATCAACACCAATGTCTACATTCAGCTTGATATCAACACAACTGGACCAGTGGACCTCGGTTCGAGTCTCACTCAGGGCAACGTTTTTTGTCTTGAGAAATGTGTTTTTCTTTCTTGTCCTGTCAAGGATATTTCAACTTTAATTCTTGTGAACTAGACTGCTTGATTAAACCTGGTTTAAACCTTCTTGGCTTGATTTGCTAAGCTTGCACAAGTTGTCCCACTTGTCAACGTAATCTTGATTCACTTTTGAATCAAGTCAAAATTGCTTTGTGGGTTGCATTTCAAATGACACACGTGTCATGGTTTTGTATATGTAGATAGGATATATTACTTTAACTTCAAATTAATAGTACCCGGGGGTTTAAAATTACCTTTCCAGGATCAAATGTTTGCAACTAGACGCACGCAAAGCTAGGTAGGTATGCCGACTGGTCCAATGGTATGGATTTGTATTCAGACATACAGAATTTCGCTTTATTCACAAGAAAATCCAGTGCCGTATTTATGACGTAGGTCTGTGGGTTCGGACGCCCTCCCCGACCATCTGACAATACAGAGCTAATAACAGACATATACGAACCCCTTTGATAAAATTTATTTCGTGAATAACTTTGGAATGGACGGACAGATTTGAGTAACTGAGCGGCCGTAGCTCAGTGGTAGAGCGTTGGACAGACCCTAGACCAGGCACGTATCTAGAAGTTGGTTTCGGAGGTTGGTCCAGCGTCTTCAGGGGGTGGGGGATCTGTTTCGGTGTGAAATTTACTTAAAAGTGATATAATTTTGCCTAAAATGATTTTTCACAAGAAAATCTTAATTTTAGGGCGTCCCCCTTAAAAACGTCCTGATCCTCACAAAAATTCCTAGACTCTCTCCGAAGTTAATTTCTATATACGCTCACGAGAAGATTTACTGCTATTTCATTAAAAACTAAACAGTTTGGAACGAAGCATATGATACCTTCACTTCCACCTGTTTATAATGAGTAGGCTGTACTGCCTGCCGGTTCAGTTACCGTTTATCGACATCGTGACACTGACCGTACTAAATATTTTTAATGTTTCATGTCCTTCTTCCCCCACCCTCCGCCCTCTTCCTTTTCCTTTTCTTCATTCGTTTTACACACATAAGATAACCTTTTATTTCTTTGGCTGCGATTATTATTACACTAAATGAAACACCTGTAGGACAACATTTCTTTTCTTTTTTTAGTGCTATTCTGTTATTATCTTTCACTACAATCTATCGTGACCGGATTCGAGTTGTTGTCTTACGTTAAGTCCTTCGCTTGTATTGGCGAAACAATTGAAAGTCCACTTGGCAAATATTACCCCTCCCCTTCCACCTCTTCTCCCTCCAAACTTGCTTAGTTTGACTTCCTTTCATATGCATGGAGTTCACAATAAAACATTTTCTTCACATGTGATGTCATACATTACAAGATGATTATGCTTCAAAGTTAATTGCTTACGGTAGTCACGCCCTCCGTGTTTCAAGTTTGCTTTCAAATAATGTTAAAATACATTACAGCTTTAATATACTACCAAGTGATTATGGAGTCAGGCGGTAGCGCGTCTGACTACAAATCGGTCGGCCCGGGTTCAAATCCCGGCCAGGACACTCTCGCAGTATTTCCATGGTTGGCGCTCTGAAGTGCACTCAGCCTCCTATCAAATTGAGTTAGAGAGTGTCCATCTTGGAGTTACAGACTGGGAGGTAAAGGCAATCGAGCGTGGGACTGACTACCCCACCTCAGTTCGTGCCGTAGATCGAGAATATGTGGAGCACTTATACCTAGACATCCCCATGCGCCGTTCACGGTGTGTGCGTATAGCATAGGGGATAGCTTTACCTTTACCTAATGATTATGGAAATCAGTAAAATAGAGCGGTAAATTTTGAGGAAAGATGACGCTATATATACCGAGCGGCCGTATCTCAGTTGGTAAAGTGTTGGCTTCGCGCTCAGGAGTTCTAGGTTAGATAACAGCGGCCGACCATCCTGACTGATCTTTCTCCAGGGATTTTCCTCAGCCATACCAGGCAAATGCCGGGATGGTAGCTTCAAACTAGGACTTGGCTAACTTCTTCCCAACATCCTCTTTCTTGCCTGTGTCAAAGTTGCCTAAAGACCACAAGTAGGTTAAAAAATGTATTCGCTAAACGCGAAAAGACTATTCAAATTTCTTAAACAATTTACACCAATCTTAGTAAGAATCCTAATACGATTTAGCCATATCAAATCTTTGTCAAACAAAAGAATGGCTGTTAAAGATGGTTACATTAAGATTTTCTTAATGTTTTGTCTTTTGAAAGTACACTTTTTAGAAGTAATCGTAAAACAGGTTAAACAGTCTGAAATGTTATTAGATGATGTTTTAAACTGCTAACCATTTAAAATTCAATTTCAAAAAAAAAAAAAAAATCGCTAAGAGTTTTAGAATCTCTACAAATTCTTCGACTCAGCTCAGGCGAATGCACTGACAACGCCTTCACTTTAACATAAAATTACCTAACATACTCTGGCCCTATACAGACTGAAACCACATAAAGATTCACGAAACGAATTTTTGCATACATGAACGACAGGGGCATCTAAACGCAATTTATGTCAATTTACAGAGAACTGAAATCGTGGTGAACTTATAAGGACCAGAAGTAGTAGCACATAAAGGTTGACTTCAGGTTGATAACACCATTGAATGGCCACATGTTCAAATGTTATTTCAACGCTTAATTGTTAACAAAACTTTGAATGCAACATTGCAGGCAGATATTTAACTCTTTATCAACTTGAAACCAAAGGGCGTGCTACTGGGCCACGTGTCCTCACTTCTCAGGAACGAATTCTTTTTTGAGGAACTTTTCGCTGGAACTAGTTCCTTTTGAAAACTATGGATTCAAGTAAATGTTCCCCTTTTAAAAGGAACTGATATAACCAAAATCGTTCCTTTTCTCTGTGTGATCTGGGTTCATGCAACACTTATTCTGCGCGAGTGTATATAAATTTCATTTTTGCAATGCTTGAGTCTAAATTATTTTTGCAATGGAAAAACAACAATGTTATGAGACAAGTGATTCATCATCACCCTTAACCATTAACTCATGATCATATATATTTTTTTTTACTGCCATGTGAATAATCTTCTTTAGGAACTGAAACATCAAAAGTTATTTTTTTCTAGACCGTGGATTAACTCCCCCCTCCCTTTTTTGAGGAGCTGGATATCAAAAGTTTCCTTTATCTTAAAAGTTGGAATGTCAAAAGTTCATATTTTTCTGGAACGTGGATAAATTTCTTTTTTTCAGGAACTGGAGCGTCAAAAGTTCCCTTTTTAGGAACCGGAACGTCAAAAGTTATTTAATTTAGGAACTGGAACGTCAAAATCTAATTTTTCATGCTGGAACACTGATAAATTCCTTTTTTGAGGAGCTGGAACGTCAAAAGTTCCCCATTTTAAGAACTGCAACGTCAAAAGTTCATTTTTTTTTGATGGAACGTGGACAAATTCGTTTTTTCGAGGAACTTAATACTTTTTTTTTTCTAATTCAAGACTAGGAACTGACTTCCAAGGTTCCTATCAGTATTAAGGAACTGAATTTTGAACAAGTTCCTTGTTTTGAGAAACTTCCTCAAGACTTGGCTACTGCTGAAGATGCTGATAATAACCTCATATTATAAGGTTTATAATAAAAATCTATCCCAGAATTTGTACTACTTAATGCTATCTATGGCTCTTATATTAAAAAAAGACCAGGTCAGATCTATGAAGCAGCCGTTGGGTGAACTCCGTAATCGTTCCTGGCCTTTCGGGATAGCAGTTTATGAGCTTAGTGGCTGTGAAGTTTTTGAATCGTTCTCCTGCTCAGTGAATAAGAACTTACATAAAGCGCAATTTAGCATAATGACAAAAGTAATCGAGTTTTGATTCATCAAAAGTTGGCAATACTGCGATGAAAAAGCACCATCGAAATAATAGAAAAAGAAAAACGCTAAAACATAGCTTCCAGGAGGTTTTGCTTCGCTGATGAAACTGGTATCAAGAAAATTACTGTGTATGTAAAAGAGGGGGAAAGGAAGACGCTATTGAAGAAGTTGTGTACGTACATACATACTTCGACTGATGCTACCATGTGTGTATGTATGTATGTGCTACGTCTTTTTTATTCGTAGTCACGTGGTTGTTACCGGAAGGAGACCTCGCCAAGGCCAGCTCTGTCCAGTGCTATGACCTCTCAAGGTGAACAGGGCAGGCAGATCGGTTCAGTTGGGTCTCTCTCACAGCTTCAGTTCTTCAGACAGAGAACTTTTTTTTTTGCTCTCTTTTTAAGAGCAAAAGAGATTGAGACAGAGAAAGAGAGAGGCAAGAACGCTATTGTTAAGAGGGAGAGGGGTTCTTTTTTCTTCTTTTTTGGATCAAAAAAACAAGAAGAAGAAAAAAGGGAAGATCATGGTGGACAGAAGGAAACAGCTTTCTCAATTACATACAAAAGACTTGGCTGGACTGTTATGAAACCGCGCCACGTGGAAGGAAAAATAGCCTTTCTTATATGACAACTACCATCTTTTTTTTTTTAAAAAAAAAAGCCTTAAAAAAAGGTTTTGTATCTTGAGGGTCATTACGACAACGAGGATAATTACTTGTGCTTCTAAAAGCCTATAGTAGTAGGAGTACTAGTAACTGCAACTCGTAAGATAACAGAGTATTCGGTTCATTGTTGTAGGCTGCCAATAACATTTATAATACCATGTAATTTTGTTAAGGTCATGGAGCACCTCAGCGTAGTACCTTCGCTTTTGTCCAGGAATGTTCTCTTTTCATAGTGATTAAAAAGCTTGTGATAAATCATACACAACGTTCGCACCTTAACAAGGTGTGTGTATTTTATGCTGAGTGGCGAGATGAGAAACATTATGGAGGATTAAACTAACTCGATCTGAAAAGTGGAGTTATCGAAGAAGAAAAACATGAATTTAATTTTGGACGTAAATGTATCTTGACATTTTCCCTTGAAACACGATAAAGTAGGAATCAAAATGTGTACGTCATTTCCACTTAAAATTGTGTATCTTTGAAAAGTTACGATCTTTTTTTTTTTTTTTTTTAAACAAATTTGCTCGTATCTGTAATCACGATAGCTGAGTACCGCCTCAAAAAATTAATGTTGAAATAAACAGTACAAACATATCACGCCATAAAATTAAAAAAAAAAAGAGCAGGATTTTCAGGTACTGTGTTACTTTTATCACAGATTTACTCGTGCTTATAACTTAACATTTTATCTGCCTCTGTTAAACTGATACTTTGGCTTATCACTTAAACATTATTTGCCTTCATTAAAGTTAATACTCGTGTTTATCACTTAAAACCTCATCTATCTCGATTAAAACTGAATGCTTATGTTTATTATTTAAAATTATGTTTGCCTTGATAAAAACTGATATTCATGCTCATTACCTAAAATTTTATCTGCCTCTATTGAAAGTGTTACTCACGCTTATTATTTAACATTTGGTTTATTATTAACATCTTTCTCTGTTAAGCTGATACTTTGACTTATCACTTAAAAAATTTATCTGCCTCTGTTAAACTGAAACTTTGGACTATAACTTAAAAATGTATCTGCCTGTACTAAAACGAATACACCTGCTTATCACTTAATATTTTATCTGTCTATTAAAACTGAAGCTTGTGCTTATTATTTTAAATTATGTCAGCCTTTATTAAAACTGATACTCGTGAATATTATTCAATACTTTATTTGACTCTATTGAAAGCGGTACTTTCACTCATTACTTAACATTTTATCTGCCTTTGTTAAATTGATACTTTGGCTTATCACTGGGCCGGATTTTTAGAACTTTATAAACGTAGTTTTAGGCTTTATGAAGAGTTGATTTTAGGATTTTATTATTATTCTACCATACATGTATTAAACTGACAAATATTTGCATTAAAATGAAATCAGTAACAAATAAATTTCATCTACAAACTCCTTTTCCTTAATATGTTAACGATTTACTGAACATAAAGCAAAGAAAATATTTTTTGTTTATTTGAAAAAATAAATCAGTATTCAAAGTTCCTATTTTCTCAATATTCAGTTAAAGATCACCATACAAAATTTTGAACAGAACATGAACTGGACTGATTTTTTTTTTTTTTTACATTAAATCTTAAACCGTAACCTGTTAGATCACAGCAATAATTAAATTTCATTTTAAAGACTCTTTCATTGTTTAGCTATGTGGAAATTAATAGTATTTTTTACTTTGTTAATACAGACAACGTACTATGCCAGTTTCGCGGTACATGGCTACCAGCATAAACTCTGCAAGATACCCACACGCCTAACGAAAACAAAAATTGAATTGAATTGAATTTTATTTCAGGCATTTAGGCGACTTAAATTCGGGTCGAGTGAAAATTTAAAAAAAAAGAGTAAAAGAAAGGTGAAAACGAATGCACATTCGTGCAAGTTTTCCTATTAACAGTAGGAGTTTCATGTATTAATGCAAACTAATTTTTTTTCTGAAATATTCAATTTAGCCCCTCCTAGGGTTTTTAACTCAATTTAGGCGTTTATAGGACCTATAGGATACGCATATTTGATTAAGAAATTACCAAAACGAAAACGTATGTTGTAATAGTAATAATAACAAGTAAGAAATAAAAAAGGTAAAAAAAAAAACTATAAAAACCTAAAACTCTATTTCTCACTAAAAATATTATTTTCTATTAAAACTGATGGTTGTGCTTATCATATAAAATGTGACCCACTTTTATTCAAATTGATACGTGCGCTTATCGCTTATAGTTTCTGAAAGACTAGGTATTTCTTTTGTTACGAAACATGAAAATTTCATAGTGACACATACACACTTACTCACATATTCTCACTTAAAAAAAAGTTGTAGTCCCCCCTCCCACAACAGTAGACATTTCTGCCAAATATATTGTTATTATACATAGTATTTGCTTTTAAGAAAAACTTCAAATACGTCTGACAATGCTTGATATAACGTTTACATTGTAGTCAGATCATAACACTAGAGTCTCTCTATATTTTCAATGTATTCAGAAACGATAAATAAGTTCATTATAAATAAAACCATGATTTGTGACGTTCATTTTAAGATTTTCCTGTAAATGTGGAGTGTCATTTGCATGAGTTAAATACTGTCTTTTTGAAGCGGAAGAAATGCGTTTGTCTTGGATTGTTCGTTCTGTCCTCACAAAAGTAATACATAACAAGCTAAGTAATGGTTTTATTGTAGACAAAACCAAAGCGCCCTCGTATAAATTAAAATTATCTTATAACGTATCCAAAAGAAAGAGTTAAAATCATAGGGACAAATGGAGGTTACTAAGCGAATGCCGGGGCCTGCCAGTTTCAGAGTCAGTCGTAGATTTTCCCACCGGTGTCCATGACTATTCCAACGGTGTATGGCTTATCTCTGTCGAACTTGTGGCTACTGAAATCTCGTAAGGACACAAATGGAGAATACTAAGCGATTGAAAAGGACATGCCAGTTTTAGAGTCACATTCTTTGTTTTCCTCACCGTTTTAGAACATCGCGAATCCAACGGTGTATAAACCATCTCTGTCGGACTAGTAGTTTCTGAGATCTAGGAGGCACACAAATGGAGAATACCAAGCGACTATTAATAGAAAGGACCTACTAATTTTCGGGTCAAAGTTGTAGGTTATTCCACGGTTTCAGACCATTTTGAATCCAATGGTGAATGGCTGAAGCTCTGTCACATTCATGGTTTCCTCATCGTTTCTCACCATGACGAATCCAACGGTACCGAAAATACGCGAAAACCATTGAGCTACTACTACAACGCTTTGAGTCGAAAAATGTTGGTTTGATTTAAATATTCCCATAAACGTCGAAAACGTAGGGGAAAGGCCTTTTTTTTTTCAAAATTGAGGCTGAAGATACCGAAAATAAATTAAAAAAACGTTGAGGTACATCGCTTTGGGTCGAAATATGTTTGTTTGGTTGAAATTGGGCAATTAACAACGACGATATAGGGAAAAACTCTATTTTTTTCTAGATGGTGGCCGAAGGTACCGAAAATAAATATAAATCATTGAGGTGCATCGCTTTAAGTCGAAATATGTTGATTTGGTTGAAATATTCCCATAAACGCCGAAGTATATTTTTTTCAAGACGGCGGCCGATTGAACCAAAATGAATGAAAAACATTCAAGTACATGGATCGGAGTCGAAATATGTTGGTTTCGATAAAATATTCCCATAAACGCCGAAGATATAGAAAAAAGTACATTAAAAAAAAAATAGCGGCCAGTGGTACCGAAAATGCATGAAAAATATTCAAGTACAGTAACACCTCGATCAACCATAACTCTTTTAACCGTCACTCTCTGTTATCCGTCATCGTAAAAATGCGCATTTTGTATTAGAAGTATATTATGTAATAACAGATTTTTGAATAAAAAGTGTTTTTTTTTTAAAAAAAAAGAAGGAAGATAAAAACTCGAGCTTCAAAGAAACAGAAGATGACGGATTATTTTAAGATGTAGGGCCTAAACCTTAATCTAACGTAAGGACATTCAACTAGTACTGTACCTACATACAGTATAGCAGTTCTGTACTACTTTTATTGAAACATATTTTTGTCAATAAAATACGCATGTACACTGTACTGTATTATCAACTTGTACACGGTTTCATTTTCATTTCTCTTCCAAACCATTTACACGTTTATAATGAAATTTCTGTTATGCGTCTATTCAGTTAACCGTCACAGTCCCGGGCCCGACGGTTAATGGAGGTTTCACTGTACATGGACAGGAATGAAAACATGTTGATTTGGTAGAAATTATTCAATCAACACCGACAATATAGGGAAATGTCTATTTTTCTAGGTGGCGGCTGAAGGTACCGAAAAAAAATTAAAACAATTGCGGTGCTTTGCTTAGAGTCGAAATATGTTGGTTTGGTTTAAATTTTCCCATAAACGCCGAAGGTTTTATAGGTTAGGGAAAATTTCAGTTTTCAAGATGGATGCTGAAAATAGCTCGAATACATGGAACCGCTGAAGTACAATCGTGCGGGTAGAAAATACATTGAAACCAATTATGCACGTTGTTCTGTCTGAGTCGAAATACGTTTGTTTGGGTGAAATATGCTTTCTGTATGAATCTTCATGGCGACTTTTTGATCATTTAATGTTTTTCTCGTAATATAATCTTGATAATTTACCTTTACGCCTAATTTCTCTTGACCAGGGGGCTGCGGCCCCTTAGGGGAGGTTTGCCCCATTTATTGTAACCTATACTCCTGGTCATACAACTTCATACCAAAGTTCATTCTTCTAGCTTCAGTGGTGTGGGAAATGGGTTTTGGGCGGCCATTTTGAATTAAAGATGGCGACTATTAACGTTTTCTTAAATTGTCGTGAGTGTCTTGTGATGGTATACCTTCATACGAAATTTCATTTCTCTAGCTCGAACGGTGTGGAAAATGAATTTGGTCGGACATTTTGAATCCACGATGGCGACTTTTTCAAAATGTTCTAATATTTTCCTAAACTACTTGTGATAATACACCTTTATGCCAAATTTCGTATTTCTAGCTCAATCGGTGTGGAAAATTGTTTTTAGGGCCCACCATCTTGTATCCATGATGGTGTCTTTGGGTACAATTTGTAATATTTTTGTGACCTACTAGTGATGATGCGCCTTTGTACTAAATTTTGTGTTTCTAGCTACAGTAGTTTAGGCTGCGTATTCTATATAACAATGGGTTTTGCGGCCATTTTGGATCAAAGAGGGCGACTCTTTCAACATTTTGTAATATTTTCTTAACCTACTAGTTATGATGTACCTTCATACCATATTTGGTGTTTCTAGCTCCAGCGGTTTAGGATATAAACTCTACATAGAAATGGAGAATACTAAGTGATTTAAAAGGACCTGCAACTTTTAGAGTCAAACTAGTGATAAGTTTCCCCACCGTTTGAGACCATGACAAATTCAACGGTGTATGGTTCATCTCTGTGTGACTTGTAGCTACTGAGATCTAGGGGGAGGGGACAAAGAAACATACAAATTTGGAATACTAAGCGATTGAAAAGGACCTGGCAGTTTTATAATTTATTTGATAGGTGATTTCATGCTTTGAGACTATTACGAATCCAACGGTGTATGGCTCAACTCTGTCGGACTTGTAGTTACTGAGATCTAGGAGAAGCACAAATGGAGAATACTAAGCGATTCAACGGGACCTGCCAGTTTTAGAGTCAAACTGACAATTTTCCCACCGTTTGAGACCATGACGAATCCAACAGTGTGTGGTTCATCTCTGTGTGACTTGTAGTTACTGAGATCGAGTGGGGACAAACATACCATGTAAAAAAATATATATGGGGAAAATGGAGAAAACTAAGTAAATGAAAAGGACCTGTCAGTTTTAGAGTGAAAGTCATAAGACTCATAAGTTTCCCCATCGTTTCAGGTCATGACGAATCCAACGGTGTATGGCTCAACTGGGTCGGACTTGTAATTGCTGAGATTCAGGGGGGGGGGGGACAGACACGACAAACCCTACTATATCTTCCCTTATTCGCTTACGTTCATACGGGTGCGCTAATACTTTATTTTCTTTTGTTCTTAAAAAAAAGCAATTTGTGCATATATTGTTGGTCCAACACCTTGGAGGGTAGACAACCGAATTTACTTATGCTTATAGTGGGTGGCCTAACTTGAGGTGATTCGACACATTCAGAATTGTATGACCTGTCAACTTACAGTTAGTTATAATTCTGACATGCATAGGTCTGAGTTTAAAACCAGGTACTGTTGATTGGGATACGTCAGATCATCAACATAAATGCCTAAATTGTTGCTTTAATAACAACATGGTGTATTTGTTAAATCATAACGTACTTCCAAATCAACGGTTATGCCGTTGTCTATCTATGAATTGACATTTGTGATGAACTTTTCTCTACCAAGAAGAAAGCAATCTTCCCAGATATCTTACGTATCTCGGCTTTCTCGTTCTTCATTTGCAGTGCATCACTTAAAAGTTCAAATTCTGCTTGTAAAGAGGTAAAAATATTTTTCGGAAGCAAAGGAGGCGTTGCGGTTGGGGTAAGAAAAATCAAATTCATTAGATTTGCCAATGTTCTTCTTGCAGAAAATGAGACGTCATTTTAAAAAATGTTAAAACAGCTACAGGAAAGTTGTTAGGAACATGGAATGAAAATAAAAGGAAAGTCTGGAAAACATCGAACTATAACAAACATCAAGATTAGAACATGGAGCCAGCCAAGTTCAACTATTTGGGTAATAGTATAAGTAAGGATCGAGAGCTGAGGAAGGGACTGATTATATAGTTTGTATGGAGCGGAAACACAGGACCCTACGAAAGAGCGAAGAAATAAAATTCGAAGCTTTTGAAATATGGAAATAGAGAAGAATGAAGAAAATTAGCTGAATACAGAAAAGAAATGAAGAAGTGATGAGGAGTGTAAGCGGGGGAGGGATGAACAATACTGGTTACGACGTAGAGATTATATGTCGAGGAATGCAATTGAAAGTATGGTCGAGAGAAACAGAGGAAGAGGGAGAAGACGAATACAACTTCTTGACAATATTAAGGAAGATAAATCGTATGTTGAGATAAAAAAAAAGCGAAAGATCCGGGTGGACGGAGAGAACTTAGCTTGCCGTGAAGGACCAGCCGCTTTCGACAGAAGACATCATGATGATAATTCAGAAACAATTGAATGCATATCTGTGTGATAGCCTGGGCGATTATCGTAAAACACTTTCTAAGTTACCTTCAGAAAAAGCACTGTACTGTACAGATATATTCTATCTTTACTACAGCCAAAGAAAATAGACATAGCAAAAGGTTAACAAACTTATTATTTTTAAAAAAGAAAAAAAGGAAAGAAATACTTATTTCCCCATCATTAATGTATTTTTTTTCTTCCTGAACCACGAAAGCAAAAAAAAAAAAAAAGACCTTCACAATAGCAAATAGCTGAAGCAATACTACAGAATCACAATGACAAGGCGACAGGCGACTAATGCTAAGCAACAACGTTGACTGTCAGTGCAATAATGACAGCTTTGGTTTCCCCCCTTCGAAGCCTCTCACCCGGCAAATACTACTCTTAAAGACAGTATAGTTAAGGTAGCCATTCCCATAACGTGACAATGAAATTTTCAATGGTTTAACAATGATGACAACTTAACCTTCACAGGACGTTGCCACTGTAGCAGTTTTGAAGGTCTCCTAAGCAGCACTACGAAGAGAAAGATATATTGAGAAGGCGGATTACGCACAAGGAAGCGGTAAAGAAACTGTTCGATGCGTGCGTTGAAATCACTTTAACCAATTTACTTAACTAGCAGCTGGAAATTATCTACAATAATAATAAAAATAATAAATGCGGTAATTACGGTCACACGAATACAGAAACATGCACGACAACGCCTCCCGGTTGACCTTCTACAATTACGCATCAAAGAATCTGAACGGATTACGTGTTAAGAAAGAAAGAAAAGAATCACCTTTCAACTTTGTAAAACTAGCCTAGAACGCGGAAGTATTCAGTTTCCAGACAAATAATAATCAGAAGAAAGAAATAAAAGAAGTATTTTTTCATTCTTTGATCGTTAAAATTACTAAACGTCGCTAGAGACCTTCAAAACTACACAATGGATTGTATCTAGCGTCGTTTACCTTCAACTAGGGCATTTACCCTCATCCATTGAAGGTCTCAACCTTTTTAACTCGTAGAGACAGACACTGCCCTCAGCAAAGAGGAATAAAACTAAAAACATCTCATAAGAATACAAGGTGTTGCAAGAATACAAGAAGTCATCACGTGGTTCCTTTCAAAAACCTTAGCTAATACGTATAGCTTCTACTTCCGAGTTTGTAGTACATTGAAGAAAAAAGATAAGAAAGGAAATCAAAGAATCAGGAAGAATGATGATTATATTTTATTGACTATCTTTCAGGACAAGTTTAACCCTCTGAAATCCTTAAGTATATGTTCCTACTTCCTTAATTCTGTCTAATGAAATACATTTATCATAATTTTCTATCTTTATTACCTGCAATTGTACGCTTGATTGTGTCTTTTAGGGGTGTACGTACGGGGCAAGTACTTCAAGTTTCAGGAAGAGGATCGGGGGAAATATTTCTATGCAGGTCACGACTTTCGGGAAGTTTGGTATCGATTTCTCGGGAATTTCTGAAGACATCGGGAATCCCCGAGACATAGAAAAGTATCTAGAATTGGGATCAGCAATATCTCGTTAAAAAAAAAATCCTCCGGACCAGGTCCCGTCGGGAAAACTGTATAATTTCTGAGTGATAAATTCCTTAAACATGTAAAGTGGACAGGAAATTAGGTCATTGCAGTGATCAGGAATAGAACCCGCGACTTCCAGTTACCAATAAGATTCTTTATCCCACTGAACCATCACTACCAAACTAACTTGTTTTACTTCAACATGTATACGTTTGCTGGTATTGAATTTAGTTTTTAAGACCCTTACGCAACTTTGGCTCAAGCCATATTGATGATAATGGGAGAATTAGTGGAATGAAGAAAGTGGAAGGAAACGGGAAAACCCCCGAGAAAACTCACGTACGCGGTGTTTGTCCACCACAAAGCCCACATAACACGAGCTTGGGTCGAACCGAAAACCCCATGCACCAAAGGTGAGCGCTCTACCACTGAGCCACCGCGACCCAGCTGCTATTGTACACTAGCATTAGTCCACTAAGGGGTGACAATTTTAATTTAGTAGTCTTTCCGGCTACAAATCGTCAGCACGAAAGAATTATCTATACTCAAGGTCCTCATGTACGCTAACATGTTGACCGAGAGTTGAACCTGGATCTTTTAGATGCATACCGAGTGCTCTACCATTAAAAGAAGCGAACATGAAGTGGGGTGCATGAGCGTTTCTGCTTGAGAAATGTTCTATACATGTACAAATGTGGGTCACGGCGGTGTTAACTGATCACCGGACTCGATTCCCGGTCACACTAGTGACCATTTCTCTCTGCATTTTCATCATATTAACCACACACAGGATCCTTGAACAATGTAAATTAACATCTAATCACTTAAAGCAGTTTTCGTTTAGTCAACTTTTAACATGTTCAACACTCTTCTACTGTCTACTCTGACCTACTTCTTGCAGTTCATTCTCATTATGTAACTGTTGTACTAGCAGCCCAATTAGTTTAAAGTTCACATTTCGATTCCAGAGGTTCTCTGTTTAGCCGTCACTTTTTGTATACATAATTTTAATATTAATCTCATACTCAGGGCATCGTTGCAACACTTCTGCTTTTAGTAGGGATATATGTCGTGCTGTTGCCTATGAAATACTAAAAAAAAAGGTGTTTTTTCTCGTGTGTTTCATATAGGAATCGTTTACAAAACACAACAATTGACCAAATTTTAGATTTTTAAAAATCTCTCAATATTTTTAAAAATTGCAACGATGAACCATAATAAGATGGGTGAAACCGGATCCTGAAGGAACCGAAAATCAGACCCTTAAGGAACGGTTCTGAAGTAACCAGGTACCCGGTTCCAAGACCGGATCCTCGGTTCCAAAACCCGGATCCGGAAACGCAGTTCGAAGGTACGAATCAGGATACTCAGGTCCAAAATTAGGATCCTCGATTCCAAGAACTGGATCCGGGTACCTGGTTCCAAGATCTGAATCCAGGTATCCGGTTCCAACATTCGGATCCAGATACTCAATTCGAAGATGTGAATCAGGGTACTACGGTTCAAGATCCAAATCCTTGGTTCTGAGGTCCGGATCCTCGGTTCCATGATCCAGATCAGAATATTCGATTTCAAGATCCGGATCCTTTTATCTGGTTCCAACAGTATTCGGATCCATGTATCCATCCCGAAACCATAACATTAATTTTAAAGAACAAAAATCTTTTATAAGTTTAATCGCAATACTGTCCTTTTTGTTACTTTCATATAGAAACTTATCCTCTGCACATTTCCTCCAGGTAAATGCCGGGATGGTACCAACTAACTAAGCCCTGTCCGACTACCTTCTAACATCCACTCCCCAACCCTATCCTGGCCTCAGATGCCTAAATACCATTAATAAGTTTACATTCAATTCAAATTTTATAAATCTCCTAGTCTCAGATACCATACAAGAAATAAGATTTGAATTTTAATCAATTCAAATGAACGATGTAAACTACCCATATAGTTAACGCTCAAAATATAGAGGATGATGACGATGGTGGGTGTCCTGACCCCAAGGTCCCTCGGCAAGGTGAACCGATATTGATTCGCCACTGCCTTCCATCGGATGAAGATGTTACTCCTAAGGACGGGATCTACAGTTTAACGTTGACTCCGAACCACTTGTGTCCTGACTGGGAATCGAACCCGTAAGCCCTTGATTATAAGGCAGCGAGTGTTACTACTCACCCACAGGAGATATAAAAATATAGAGGAAAAGTAAATATGGAGGATCTCCAGTTTTGTGGGTTATTGAATATTAATATTTTAATTGGTTATTATCTCACTGAAGCTTTAATTAAAAATATTGTAATTGGACTCTTTCAAAAAGAATAATCTTTAGTTTCATTGATTAGTTACTATGATACGTGCTCTCCTCTGCCATACCAGGCAAATGTCTGGATGATATCTACTAAGCCCTGGCTGACTACCTTTGAACATCCTCTCCCCCACCCTAACCCGACTTGAAGATGAAATGACTAAAAGCGATAAATAACTTCAAAATTAAAAACCATTTTAAGTCTGATTGAAGTGGTTAGATATTCACGAGATTTCAAACGTGGAATAGTATTGTTTCTCATTTGTTCAACAAAAAAATCCTCTTGTGGGTAATATGCATGAAATGTTCGTACTGGGTTCACACTGAATGTGCAAGATTTGACAATGGTGTCTTCTGTGAGACATACAGTGATTTGACCTAATTTTAAGACTGAAGAAAATGGTTTAATTTTTACATAATTCCTTTTACATAGTTTTTTTTTACATTTGAAGAGAACGTTTTGCTTTCTTTTTTAAAATAGATTTTTGTATTTTTCCATTTTCACATGAAGCAAATGTAAGGTGGACAATCTTAATAAAATATATACGGATTATACCTATGTTTCTTGTAGTTAAGAACCCATGCATATAGCGATTTTCAATTATATAGACATGAAATGCTATTCTACTTTCCGCTACTTATACTTAACAAACTGGATTATTAACCAATTTTAAAAGTTAAAATTATTTTCTGGAGTTTCACGATTGGTCAAGAGGTTAGCACACTCGCTTTCTGTGTTCCTCATCACAGGTTCAAATCCCGACAGGTGACCAGTGAATGGAGTAGTTCGGTGCCCACTTTAGCAAACGAAACTGAACGTTTCCCTCCTTAGGTCACCAGCATGTTAAGATGTTAATAAACAATTTAACCATCCAATCTTCTTTGCTTTCCACTTTTCTTAAGATATTCAGCAGATACGAAATCAGGCGTTAATTTCTAAAACGATATTTGTCTAAACACCACAGGTATTGTTTTTTTTTTTTTTTAAGATACATTTTTGATACTTTTGAATGTTGGAAGTGAACAGTATGAAAGTAATTGAAGAAGTTTTAATTGATCAAAATTATTACTTTTATTTAAAAAAAAAGAAAGAAAGAGAGAGAAAGTATGAAAGTATTATTAAAAATAAATAAACATACAGAGTGTGTCACAGAAATAACACAACAACTTCGGAAGATGATTATTCACATCAAATGACATTTCGAAGAAATTTCGAAGGAGCTACAGCCACTTAAATAAACCACGATAACATAATAAATGACACACTATCTCAACAATTATGAACGTAATCAGTGTCAACTTAGCAAATCGCAACCGAGATTGTACCCTAAAGAATGCTCCCAAGCAATGTGTTATGACTTATATGAGTAAGAAGCCTTGCTGAGAAAGGATTTCAATCAGGCATTCTGCCAGGATTTTCAGTTTGAGGGAGTGTAAACTCAAAATTGGATGGGCGTAATTGGGTTTTTGCACGGTTCTTCTTGATTTCTGACCCAAAAATTTTTAAAGTTGGAGTGTACTCGAGAATTTGGAGGGGGATGACACCCCCACAGGGAAGGTCTGGCAGAATCACTAATTTCAATGTTTGTCTTCCACGCATTGTCAATTTAATCTTTATTATTATTATTATTACTGTAGGAACCTGCTCTAAAATGCACTTCACATTTATAAACATTCCTTGATTATATTATTTGCTAAGTCGGCACTAGTTCTACGTCACTATTAGAAATGACGTCATTAATAATGCCTCTTTAGCTTTGAATGCCTTTAGCTCCAAAAGTATGCATGTTTCGAAATTTCTTGAAAACAAGTTTCTTCTTATTTTGATGTAAATAATTACGTCTCGAAGTTTGTATTCTATTTCTCTGATTGTGATTTATTTATTTATTTGGTGGGAGGGGGGGGGGGCAG
>JAGDQP010014384.1:0-45341 GCA_022664845.1 Lepisma saccharinum | reverse complement strand
TATATGTGTGTGTGTGTGTGTGTGTGTGTTTTTAGTTTATAATTTCTCAATTTAGGATATTCATTGTTAAATATTGGAAATCTTTGTTGTTTTTGTGTAGAGTTTTAACTTCTTTTTTTTTGTCATTCAAAGACTGAACTTGATGCTTGATATGTACCGGAGGATCTACCATTTCATGTTTTTTCCTCCAACGGAATTATCTTGAATAGGCTAATTTTTTTTCTTCCACCAAAACTCGTTTCAGTTGCAAATTCAAACGGGTCCAGACTGTTCAGTGCCCCCACATTCAGTTCAGCCCTGTTCAGGAAATCATCGGCTTCGTGATTGAAGGTTTCCACAAATTTTCAAGTTATTTTCCCTAGGCAAGTACCAGAAAAAATCTGCACAAAAGCCCTGGATTGAATTCATTTTCGCCAATGGACCAAGGCGTTATTTGTAGGGATGGGAGGGGGGGGGGGGATTATCTGGCACCTCGAGTGTCTTTCCTGGTACATCACTTACCTGTTTCCTTGTAGGCATTGAAAGTATTTTTCAGAAAATATTTACAAAACAGTGCATTTGTACGCACCATTGACGTCTATCTAAAAGTGATACTGGACTGATCAGAGCCATTAAAAATTTACTTAATATATGAAGTTAATCTCGATCGTGACAGCTACTATGGACCATATTTTTAGTAACAACTACTATGGACCAATTTTTATTCTAACTCAGTTTTTTTACACTTGTTATCACTGTGCGGTCCGTTTTCTATTTATGTCTTAAATACTACGTATATGCAATGCGTGTAGTGTTATATGCACAGTCCGGAACGTGCATAAGTCAAGAGTTAAGACGTATTTTTTAAAAAATGAGCCGCACAGCGATAAAAAGCGTAAAAACTGAAAGTTTGGTCCATATATTGGTTTAGACTGGAAGTGGATGATCGAGGGTAAATGTTTGCTCTGGCGTCTATCTTTGCACACTAGCCAATCACTCCAGTATCGTTACTTAGAGCTCGCTGGTACGCACATATTGCATCTCAAAATGTAGTAACAAGTTTTGTTTTACGGACAGTAATAAGGTATAAATTATTTTCTCCACGCACTGAATGCATCAATGCTGTCCAGTGAGCCCTTTAGACCTACTGGAGTGAGCAAACAGTTAAACTCAATCGTCAACTTCCAGTCTAATCCACTTGAACCAAATTTTCAGTTCTTCTAACTCAATTTTTCCTGCCTGACCAATTTTTAATTTACATATTAGTCCTTAAGTTATTAGTAGCGAGGGCACCGGGATAAAAACGCGGGATATTTTATTGAAAAAAGTCGGATACTGACTTAAGTTTATAACGTGTGTAAAATAGAGAATGCTGCTAAAATTGGAATCGATAGGAAAGCTAGGGTAGATTTTAGAATTTCAGCTCCCCCTAACCTCCTGTAGGCACCATAGAATTGCTTTACGCATGAGGTAACTCAGTGAATTTATGTCCAGTACTCCAATAGGTGCGGGTATGCTTGGTTATTAATTCCACCCCAACCCCCTACCTCTTTCGGTGCAAATAACACTCTGCAACGGACAACCGTGCACAGAAGAAAACAGTTTGGTAATGAACATCCTGTTTACTGCTACCAGTACCAAATTATTGGGTTAATAAACAGCGGACAAAATGTTAGGTAATCACCTTGAAAAAATAATGTTTAAAAAATAGTCACGATTACCTAAAATTAGTCAGAGCACCAGTCATGTGAACACTGCGAGAAAAGCCTCCAGGATTTAACCCGGGCAGCCCGATTCGTAGTCAGACGCGCTACCGCCTGAGCCACAGTGACTCCTGTACCTTTTGGATAGTAAATTTAATTATAACTTTATTTTATTATTTCCTGCCCAATTCTGAACTTCATTAACAAATTGTATGCTTGTAAATGAATTCGCTTTCGATTATTTTTTAAGTGTGGCATGTATCAGTCGGTTGTTCTTGTTGTCATTACCGCAGACTACGGTATTACGATATATCAGTCTCTTTACTTCCTTGTTTGCTTGTTTACTGAAAAAGCAGTGTAACTAGAACCACTTTTTGGAGCTAGTATTGATTCATACCGATTGATTCACACGATTCATTTGAGCACTGTTATCTCTACTGCCTTTGTTTTAGGAACATGTCGTGGATTAAAAAAAAAAACTATATTCATTCAGACATCACATTTGGTTAAAATTATTTAGTCATTTTTTTTCTGTGTGTGCAGTCAGTAATTACTTTTTAGAAAGAGAATAAATGGGTAAATCTATCCCCTCTGCAATATGCATGCGCCGCATACGGGATGCGCTCTACATATTCTCAACCCAGGATACGAAGTGAGGTGGTCAGTCCCACGCTCGACCGCCTTTACCTTCCCAAAGTTTCCAGGAGTACTAAGGACTCTTTGGTACTCAATTTGATAGGAGACAGTGCACCTCAGAGCGCCAGGCATGGGAACACTAAGAGAAAAGTCTCCAATGTCCTGGCCGGGATTTGAACCCAAGCCGCCCGATTCGTAGTCAAATGCCTGAGCCACGGCAACTCATTTAGAGGGAGAATACTAATAGTATTTACCATTACCAAGTTGTATTTAACATCACGAGGTGGTTCAATTGATTATTCACACTCATACATTCAATTTCCATTAAGAATACTTTCGAATATGAAGAGTGAAGTCAGAGTTTGTTCTTCTTGAGTGTTGAGGAAACCACACAACCATTTAGTCCATCTATGCAACACGTTTATTTTCCCCGTAGTTCATGTCACATGTGTTTTCCAAGTTGTAGCATCTGTGTGTGCTGCATCCACGGTTACGAGTTGAATTGTGTGCACAAGCTGCTGCTCCTAGCATAGAGCAGTTCCAGAATTATTGTTGGCTTCCGAAAGTGAAAATGCGAGATGGCAATCTTCCAGCACTTCTTATGGAAACACAGAAATAGTCGTACACATCCTTACTCAACGCAGATGACATATTAAAGCATTTATAAACCAAATGGATGGTTAATACTCTGAATTTCTTTCCCTATATCCACTCTTATTTAATCTCCTCGTAATAAATATTTAAAAAAACTCTCAGTGATAATATAGGCCTGCTGAAACTTGACACACATATACAGCATATATACTGGATGGTGTAACCGTAAGGTATAGCTAAAGTGGTTGGTGGTGCAATATCTTTAGTTGAGCCGAGATTTAATATCAGCAACATATTCAATATACTTTAATTAAAGAATCAACCAAACACATATCTTCCAATATTCTTAACTGGACTTTATTGCTAACTTCCACATCGACATACGATTTATCAAAAGCTTCGGTAATTTCCCATTATAACGTATCAAGAAGCTTTAAATTAAACACATTCATTTCTCCTGTATAAGAAAATCGACATCCAGATTTATAAAATAATTAAACGATAATTTTCTTCATTAAAAACGTTCTTGATAAACTTGCACGCGGATATCATAAAAGATTGAACCGACTTCCATTGCGTAAACTATAACAACTAGTATGTCGACTTGTTACACCTAGTTACGGGTACAAATTAAAACATATTCTCGCAAGTGTAGCCAAACCCCTAAACCTAACTTAATCTCACCAGACAGACCTATATCACAACATATATCACTGGACATTTTAATAGTTCACTTTAGTTGTGTATGCATGGAAACAAAATGGTAGCCGTAATGTTCTTCTGTACACAGAAAAATAATATATTTGTGCGAAATTTAAGGAACCTTACTAGATTTTTTTTCATCCTCATATTTTCACATTCTTTCATGTTTGAATTCCGATTTATGATCAAAGCTCATAATATTTTTGCTGTCTTTTTATGTGTTCCCGTCTTCCCCAATGAATTTTGTCACTTTTGGTTTCAGTCACGTGTTCTTCGTTTCCTTGTTTGTTTTTGTTCGTTTCTTTCTTTTTGTTATTTTCTGGAAAGTACAAAGTAGTAACCATAACAATAATTCTAGCTTCCTGTAAAAACTTCCAATGACTGTTTAATGGTTTTATTTTGCCCAGTACACAGATTGGTGGTTATGATACGGTTACATTGTCTCAGAACAATATCTTTGTTTTAAAGCAATTTTAATTAATCTCATCTCATTGGGATGTTACTACTAATATTGACTTACTTTATGCCCATTTTTAAATATCTATTTCCACCATACACGAAAAAAGTTCTAAACGCTGTATATTATTGTTTCGGGCCTTTTCTGTCTTAACTCTTGTGTTCCTTTTAATGTTAATTAAAACTAATAGGGAGTATAAATAAATTTGTTATTCTTAAATAACACTGCACCAGATCGATAGTCCAGAGCTAAATAAAACAATCGAAGCCCGTTAGTGCGGTGTCAGATCAGTCTTCTTCTTCCTGCTTAGTCATTAATCTTGCGATAGTTGATCCATTTTATGGTACAATCAAAGTTAAGACAATAAATTGCCAATCATATCCTGTTATTGTCGCAATTGCTTGATGATTTTTATGTATGGAAAATATACATTGCTAATACGTATTTTAAGGCTCTCACAACGTAAATATCTGACATTTTATTATTAAAACTATTTCCGGATATTAACATGGAACAAGATCCACTGGCTAACTAAACGACAGTCGGATTCTAATTAAATAAATACACAACGAATATCAGGAAAGAGTTTTATTGATACATTGCTGCTATTAATTCTCACATCTTTTGAGGTGTGATGTTTCAGATGTTTTATATAAATTGGCAACTGCGACAAACTCTCCCTTTCGCCCTCGGAGTTATCGAGAATTGGCATCAACTGGGATATCGTTAGGCATTAAAAATGCATTTTGTTCTGTCATGATTTTGTTACGTGTCATATTAAGTTTATATACTTTATTATGGTGTTAATGGTAGTTCTAAATTCATGTGCGAAATACAAGAATTTTAATCCCACATAGATACGCGCGAAGTTGCCTCGGAAAATGCGATAACTTTGGGTAAAATGCTTTCTAGACTTATGGCTGGAATATTCTGTTCGTTCAGTTAATATTGAGCACATGAAAATGAAGAGTAGATCTTTCCCTTTCATTTGATGGCTAAGTCGTGAAAATCGGTTAAATGTAACAAAATTGTCGATAAAATTCATTTTGTGTTACGTGTAAGCAATAGCGACTAACTTAAGATTGAATTATATTGAAAATAAAGAATCCCTAGCAGAAAAGTTGTTGTATTTGAAAAATCTACATCTACAAAAGTTGACAGCTTTGAGAGAAACGTTTTCTGTTTGTAACAAACAAAAACAATATAGAGTATTACTGTAGCTTTGTAATCAGCACAATTCTCACTTGTTTTATTTATGTTCCAGCAAACTTGAAGCAACCAAATAAATTATTTAGGGGGTCATTCCATGTCAACTCAACAAACCTTTTCTACTTCACCATCTCAGATTTCTTTATTGCTAGTAACCGTTGAGAACATTAAAAAATGTTTTGTTTTTTTTTCAGATCTTTTGACTCACTAGTTTTCGTTCTATGGAAGTTCAAAAATTTCCAAAAAAGTCCCGTTTTCCGTTACAAAAGTTTTTATTACTCTGCAATGGTTGGTGCTAGAGACCTCGGAGAGGGCTCATTTTAAATCTATTGTAATACGCATTTATGTGATATAATACGCAAAAGGGTGGCATAAAATTTTGTATACCAAAAATGTAAAAAAATCGGTTTTCTCAAAATTGGACATCTCATTTTTTTTTCATAAAAATTCTTAAATGTTAGTCATATCTCCCTACACCTACCCTAAAAATTCCAACTTGGAACGATGATGGGGTCGTGAGATATAAAAAAGTTTCGTCATATATCTGGGGAAGAAGAGGTATTAAAGGTCCACATTAAGATAAAAACCTTTGGTAAACTTTGTTTTGGGGGGTCATTTAGTCATTAATGACTTCGGCCCGTCCCCAAGCATCCGTGCCCCAGTCGGGATTCGAACCCGGAACCCTAGAGTTGCTAGCGTGACGCCTCAGACCGAACGGATACCAAGGTTGGCTCCGTATGAAGAAAGTAAATGATTGAGCTTATATCCTGTTTTATAACGTATCAATTCGTAATAATTATATAAAATGATTTATTATTATCTTCAACACAATATTTTACCGTGAAAGAACTTCAAAAACTGTATATTAATTTCTTTCCTAAAGTAAATATTAGTTGCAAGTATGCATATTAAACATAAAATAATAATAATAATAATAATAATAATAATAATAATAATAATAATAATAATAATAATAATAATAATAATAGTGGTAATAGCATTTTAGTGCGTTCAGTTGGGCTGTAAGGGGTCACGGATGTAGATTATTTCGACTCTTTTGCATGATTGGGACTGGGATTTCAAAATATATTCAGAAACAGATTTGGACATTTCTTTATCACGATCCCAGAACAGCTAAGGAAAAGGACTCTTTAAATGTATCAATTTTTAAAAATGGGTCTCATATTCAATTTGATTTGGCCTTGAGTCCCATTGCGAAACCTGGGACCACTTTTATGCATCTTAAAGTATAGAATACATAAAAAAAAAAAAAAAGATGCAAATATCACAAGTTTTACTTTAGAACTCTATTAAGATTAATGGAGCGCTGGGACGCAATAGGGGCTCCAGACATCTCTGCCCTAATAAACTTTTTTCTTACCTTAACACGTGCAAAATATTTCCAGAAAGAACGATCCAAATATCTAAATTTTAACATTCGGCTCCATGTTAAAATAACGGATCCCAGAGGCTAACGGACCCCATCCGGACATAAAACATAGCCATAAACCTCTTCCGGTCATTAGATCCCAAAGTTTGGCGTATCTGGACCAGAAGTAGAACCTGGACATACTTGACAACAGTTCGCTCAAAGTACTTTTTTTATCCATTAAGTGGTTAATCTCACTTACTTGAGTAAGTTATGTTCTAAAGAACGGGTTTAAGATTTTTGCCGATATTTTTGGGAGGAACATCATTGTATATTAGGGAAACATCACGAAAAGGGTTCTAGTAAAATTATAAAATGACGAAACAAATTTTTACACGGACCTGCTTTCGCATGTTCTAAGAAAAACAAAATTATGTAAATTAGCCTCCGTATTTTGGCATCACAGAGACACATGGTACTTCCGAAATTGAAAACCAGTTTTAATTGAAAAAGACGCATTTTAGAAATTAATATTTTATTTTGTTACTTGTAACGCTATGAATAAACAAGAAATAGTCAGTGAACTTCACATCCTACATTGGCACACAAAATCAGACTTTTCTCATTCACGAAACAACCAGAAAAATGGTCAAATCTTGATTTGCGAATTTTGCCCAAAGTTCTCCCGTACCGATAGTTCATGGTATATCTTCTTTTGTATTAAACCCAAACAGTGTAGGTATTGTACGAATTGCATAAGCAGATAGGATCCTCCAGTAGGTCTATTCTGCATCTAGAAAACCAAAGCAGAAAACAAGTGCAATCTTTAGTGTCGGTTAAAAATATGGACAACTTAAGTTTCATGGACAAACACCGCAGATCATTTTACTAATTCAATCAATATCAATAAATAACATTATTATTTGTTAATTTTGTATCAGGTTTATCATTACAATCCGTTGTCAAGGCGAATAAATAACGCAAAAAATAAGAATATTTAAAAATCATTGGGTCGATCTTAATTTCATATTTTCCTATCCTAATACAGTCAAAAATAATATTACCAAATATCAAACGTTATTGGTCTTCGCATTGGTACTTGCAAGACACTCTGATTAAGGTTCTGTCACCGGCCGTCCTGACTGAGGCCTTCCAAAGTTTTCCAAGTTTCACGAAGAGAATACCAGAATGATACCACCAATAAAGACTAGCCGCCCTACATTCACCATTACTTTCCTCGCAACAGTGAATGCCGAGGGACATCATCGCTCAGATTTGTGGAAAGGTTTATATATATTCCACATTTACTCATGAGAAACAATCCCTTGAAGTTATAATTCTGCATATGTTTAAAAATTGATAGATATTGCTAATTGAATGTAATTATTTTTGGTATTTCAAAACCATTGAATAAAAAATTCAAAAAACTTTTATATCAGAATAAACAACTGAATATAAAGAAGGATGAATATAACTAAGTAATCATGAAGAACGGCAGTTCTTCGAGTGACGCTGGCAAAGGACACTGTTAGCGGCACTCAGATAGTATACAGTTAGTTTCGGATCTACCGAAGCATAAGTCCGAATTTGCTTCAACTTACATTTGAAAGCTCTTTCCAATACTAAGACACAAGAAAAAAAAATGGGTCGGTAGGATCTCCTTGGGACCCCCTAGGGCGCTTTGAAAAAAATATCAAAATTTCACATTTTTTTTAGGATAGCACTGACCCCAGACCATATAGGCGACCGAAACTTACTGGATCTTATTCTACGCTTCAATGCGTTTCAAACGGTGTATAATACGTTAAAATCGGTGGAGCGGTTCAAAAGTCACGACTTTTTTAACCGAATCACAAAATTTTCACAAATGATAGAAAGGTATGTCCGTCATAATGGGGGTAAATCCAAGCTTAGATTTTTGATAGGAGTTACGGTTTTCGAGATATGGAGCAAAATCGATATTGTATCCTTCCGCCATAGTGACACGTGCCACTTTTTAAATACGAGCCCATACGCAGAACACTCTCCGCCGCTGCTCCACTCATCTGGGCATGACGTAAAGGAGAAAAATGTAAAGATACATGACCGTACCTAATTTTATCTAACCTCCACGTTCCCATGGTGAGTTATTTAAAATGTACTTTCTGTCAAGAATATAAATGCATGTTTTCTGTGGGATATATATACAGCTAGTTTCGGATCTAGCAAACTATAAGCACGATTTTGATGGTTGAAGTAGTATTTGAAAGCTCTTTGCCATACTAATACACTGAAAATGAATTGGATCGGTAGGACCTTCCTGGAACCCCCTAGATCGGTTTGAAAAAAAATATCATAATTTCACATTTCTGGTGATACCACTTATCATATAGGCAACCGAAGCGTGCGGAATCGTAATCTATGCTTCAATACCTTTCAAACGGTTTTTCACACGTCAAAATCGGTGATGGGGTTCAAACGTTATGACCTTTTTAGCCCAATCACAGAATTTTCACACATGATAGAAACGGACCTCTGTCATTCTGGCTTTAGCTCAAGGTGGTTGGTACCGGGGAGTTTGGAAGTCAATTGCGGGCTTCAACAAGTTGTGGTAAATCGAAGCTTATTTTGTTGATAGGAGTTACCGTTTTCGAGATACGGCCCAAAATCGGCATTTTGTATGAAGACTATGCACTTTTTTTAATAGGCAGCCTTACAAAATAAGTGATATCAGTATAAAAACCCTTTCGGGGTAAAGACAAGAGTAACGCAAGAATTCTAGTCACAAAAGAAGTGATATCCTTTTTGTGAGATTCTTTCTGTGTCACTATGGCGGTAGGATACTAAATCTCCTAATTTTATTACTTCCGACATAGTGACACAAAGAAAGTAACTCGCAAAATGGATATCACTTCTTTTATGAGTAGAATTCTTGCGTCACTCTTGTCTTTACCCCGAATGGTTTTTTATGCTGATAATAAAGAAACAAGAAAATATAATAAACTATTAGAAACACATAAACCTAAGCGCGTTAGGCGTTGCAAGATTAAAAAAAATAATCGCATAATTAAGATTCTTCCTGAAAATAGTTAGGGAAGGTCGTTTTCAGGATCACTTGCTAGTGTACTTAAACATTCCGATCCGGGAATAGATAAGATTAGTTTTTAATCATATACTAGGATAGCTCCACAAGTCACTACATTTTCCTGCTTACATATCTCCCATTATTCCTTATTCTCTTATCGAGCTGCATATTCAATGGGTCGATCAAAGAAAGGCCGAAATAAAGCTAGCTGTAATTCTCCCCAGGAAGACAAACAGAAGGGTGAAATCGATAAAAGGACACGACAGGATAATACAAATACTTCTCAAAATAAGATAACGGAATTCAAACAAAAAAAACTATCAGAAGAAAGTAGAATCAAAATGAAAGATAAGGAAAAATCAAACCAAATAACAGAAATGCTTCCAGATGAAATACCATCTCAACGAAGTTTACATCAGCCTCAATCATTGTCACCTAATCTAAATCAGCAGTCCTCTTCCTCTTCCATACAAGACGCAGACGAGAGATACATTAGAATCATCAATACGAATTATGACCTAGCCAATGATCCCCATGCTTTAATGAAATTAAATGCTAGTAAGAAAGGGAACCCAGGATTCGCGTGGCAATAAGAAGGCAACCTTACAATTAAGGTATCAATGGATGACAGAGGAAATGTAGAAGATATTCTTAAATTCTTCCCAATCTCTGACTTTGAACCAAATGCAGAAATTATATAGATTCAACTCAAAATAATGCTCTAAGTGACACAATAGCCGCTCGACCCGATAATATATAGGAAAAAGCAGACGAAGCAATGCAGAAAACTTCAGATGATTCTTTAGAAAATCCTCACTCCTCTTCCATATCCAGATCTCCATCACGCAACAACCAGACAAATCACTCTGCTATTAATTCACCTAAATCTCAAAAAATAATCTCCACACCTCCTCAATCGAGCAGCAGTTTTTCTAACAAACTCAGTAACCAACTTATCCATACTAATGCATATTCTCCTCGATACTCTACCAAATTCGATGATCCTAGATCTCTCATAAAACCTAACAAAAACACACAAGACCAAGATGAAGATAGTAGTCAGGAGGATGACAATGAATCCATCATATCAAGAAATAGTATTACATCTCTTAATGATAAATCCAATACCAAAATAGTTGTTATTATTAGAAATATCAAACCAGAGTTAAAAAAATCCTCTAACTCTTCATAACTTTTTAAAGAGCAGGTTTCTACATTTAAATATAATAGCTTATCTTACCATGCAACAAACTGGACTTAAATTAATATTTACAGATGAAGTCAGCAAAAAAGAGCTTCCTTGCAGCTTTTCAGACCAAGGACATTGGTACAAATTCGCAATTTCAAATTATCTCTGAAAATCTAAAAGTTCCACAGAAGGCAAAGACAACTACAACCCTCACATGTGTCGTAAGAGGAGTAGACAGTAATTTAAAGATAGAAAAACTTAAAGATCACTTAATCAAACAAAGGAAATTGCTATTAACCAACATTACCAGAATTCGAAACAACAGTGGACCACTCCCTCTAAACCGTCTTTTCACCAAGGATCCAGAATTAGTCTGCTTTTTAATTACAAATGGCATTATAATAGGATTTACACCCTTCAAAGTTGAAAAATCACACTCAAATGATAGACCACTTCCATGTTACCTATGCTACAAATATCATACTGAAACACCTTGCAAAAGTGACAAAGTTTACTTTAAATGCGGCGAGAATTACATTAATGGAACTTGTAAAGACACGCCAAACCGGAATATTTGTGCAACCTGCAAAGTGAAAGGGCATCGTACTGGCTCCTCCAACTGTCCTCAAAGGCCCTTGTCAAGTCATAGTCTTTTACCTTGTAAAATATACAGAACGGAAACAAACCTAAACAAAAGAAGTAATGATATCGAGATAACTCATAAGAACCCAACAAAATCTTCGGACTTACAATCCAACACTGAAAATGCTTATGTTACAGAACAAGAGGCTTCTAAGCAAACCATCACAGAAGAGATTATTAACAAAAGAATATAGGAATTCCTTTATATTATGATGAAATGAGTATCAACTGTTCTTACCTTAGGCATTCCTCAAGACAAAGAAACTCTTTCCAAACTTACCCAAGCCATCAACTTAGCTACGGAAGAATACTATTAGTATTTGTATTATTGGTATTGAATAAGTATACAAGTACGATTAGGTTAGGTTCATGCAAATTAATAATATTATCAAATATAGTGGCCGTTATAGACTATAAACAGTATCTGTATCTTAAATGTGTGTAAACATACATCAGTGCACATATCCTTCAACTAATATGTCATGCAGAGTACATACAAACACTAAACAAGCAGTAACACTATCTAGCCTTTATTTGAAGAATTATCAGCATCAAGAATGCTATGTTAGACAGATTTCTAGAGCGTTGAACGGTTTAGTAAAGACATTCAATAGCTTACGTTTGATTAGCATATGGACGGTAAGATTAGATTCCTTTAGGTTTGTCCGCTTTAGATATCTCATAAAGAACATTAAAACAAAAGAATGCAAACTAGCATAAAGTACTGTTGTAATACATCATTTCTATTATTACGATTTCAGTAGCTCACTGAAATATGTTTTCTTAATTAAATAAGAACTAATATATAATTCATTCTCTCCCAACCCATCTGGTCAACGTGGGAGCAGTAGACCAACTCCTTCCTACGGGCAGAGGCCTCATCCTGTAGTGGATCGAATATGGCTGTGATTTAGTTTTATTATATAGTTCATTAACCCTTAGTGTTCACAACAATGTAAATACAGCATTTCATAACGTGTTCCATGCACATGTTATAATCATCAAAATTCATCAAGGGTTAACACACACATTTGAACACATTTACCACAATGAACATTAATATACCTACTTTAAAATATATCAGATCAAGTAGTTCCTTTCAAATAATGTTGATAGATATTTCACGACAGTGAATACAAATCATTCTTCATTAATAGTTCTACAATGATAAGTAGGTTGAACATCAATCTTCCATAATAAAAGCTATGATTTCTTTCCTTTTTCTGTAAACAAAGTTTACTATGAATTTCACATTAAGACTAATCGATTGCTATAAAATGTTGATGTCGATACTTCGATACGCTGCTAAATGTCAGCCATGTTTGGTCAAACACTGGTCAAAGTGTACTTTTAAAGTTGTTGTTCCATAACACCAGTTCAGCACAGTAATATTCAATTCCAATTTTGTAACAATCACTTGCCCTCGGGAGAAAAATGGTTAATATCCGTAAAGTATGTCATGCTTGACGCGAGTAGCATCTTGCAATATAGCTTTGTCCAACTATCCTAGCCAAATGTCAAAATTACTTACGAAATTGTCATATTTTTTGTAAGAAGCGAGGCCCTGATTTTTTTAGCAAAGTTTACAGATCTTCTATAGATATTTTTTAACTTTAGGGGTTTTAAGTGTGTCTTTCAAATTACTTTGCTCTGGCGAAATGTTTTTGCTATCTACTAACATTGGTCGTTGTATTGTTTTCTTATCATCATGAGTTACGTTTTCATTTCATATCACTGTATCATTACTCTTTTTCATAGTCACTCCATCTTCAGAACATGGAACTAACTCATTACTGTTCATTTTAAGTGAAACGTCCACCGTCTTACTCTTATTTTCCTCTAGGTTCTCGTTTGAAAAGATATTAGTTAATGTCTGTCCAGTAGATAATTCTGTATTGCAATTTGTAAAGTGATTAGCTGATTTGCCAGTTTTGTTATTGCCGATTGACATTGGTCTATGATATCATACAATGCTTTATTCTCATTTTATATGGTGTTTTATTTCTGAAAGTGTTGTTGACTTCCTGTGTTTTACTGTATTTAGTTTGCATAAATGTACTTGCATTCCAACGTCTGTACCTGTTTTCGTTATATGAACTTCCATAAAATGTGATTTTTTTTATACGTTGCCTGTCCAACCTTGACAAAGCTTATCTGACCTAGGTCTACCTAATATTGCAGACAACATTTGATCGGTCACCAATCAATTATTAAAGAAGATATTGTTTCTCCAATATATATGCAAGATAAATTAACTCTTCCAGTGATGTTAATTGGTTGATTATTAATACCTTTTATTTGAGGGACACTCTCAAATATTTGATTTACTTTAGAAATAATTACCTGCATTCTGTCCAATATTTGTTTATTTACTACGTTGCTGCAAGCACCTGTATCAATCATAGCATCAGATTCAATTTGATGCGACCGTAAAGGGATTGAGAGTGCTGGAGACTCATCATTTTCATTGGAAGCATCTAACCAATTGATCCAAAAATTATCAAAGCCCAATCCTTAAGTTACATTATTCACCTCCGAATCGTGTGGCAGTTCTTCTACCATATGTATTTTAGGACATTTTGTATCGTGAATACTGCTTTTGCTTTATTGGTGCTCTACATCTAACTTTTTAAGTGACCTGTCTTACCACAATTTAGGCATTGATGCTTAAGGGCAGGACATTTGCGCCTATTGTGTGACCTTGCACAAAATTTGCAGTTTGAAATAACTTGAGATGACATCTGATTACCCGATTTCGTATTAGAACCTTTGTGCCCAAAAAACATTTACATCAGTACTTTGTACTTGAGCCAATTGCAGTTTTAGAGCTAGTATGAAACTGTCTTGTTCAACACTCTCATGCTGAATGGCAATATTTACAGCTTTGTCAAAATTTAAATCATCTATAGATAAAAGACGATTAGCGAAGATTGTTGTCGGTAATGCCAAAGATTATTTGATCAGTAAGGGCTTCTTTTAAGTACGATCAAACTTTACAGAGACGATTTTTTTTTTCGAAAATGTAATGTATTCTTCAACCGATTGTCCCGGTTGTTGAATAGCCCTATGGAATACAAAGCGTGCAGTCCTGAAATTTTGTCTAGGACGATACAATTTTACCAACATATCCTGTAACTCAGTGAAATTTCCGTCAGATACCAACTTTGGACTGAACTCTTGTTATAGTCGTCCGAAAGTAGTACTATCGAGTGATGTCATTAATAGTGCCGTTTTCTTAGTGTCAGGAATCTCATGTAATGAACAATGCAACGAGAAGAGTGAAATATAGCTCTCTATCGAATCTTCACTAGCTTCAAATGGTTTGAAAACTAGCTTACTCATAGCCATGATTACTGTTTAGTTTACTCTGTCAATAATATCATAAATTTGCACATTGCAGAAAGCAAAATTTGAACAAAATAATAGCTTAATTCAGGCACTAGAATTACGGGAATTCGAAATCCTTTAACACCTGTTGCCATTATTAGTATTTGTTTTATTGGTATTGAATAAGTATGCAAGTACGATTAGGTTAGGTTCATGCAAATTAATAATATTATCAAATCTAGTGGCAGTTATAGACTATAAACAGTATCTGTATTTAAATGTGTGTAAACATACATCAATGCACATATTCTTCAACTAACATGTCATGTAAAGTACATACAAACACTAAACAAGCAGTAACACAATCTAGCCTTTATTTGAAGAATTATCGGTATCAAGCATACTACGTTGGACAGATTTATAGAGCGTAGAACGGTTTAGTAAAGACATTCAATAGCTTACATTTGATTAGCATATGGACGGTAAGATTAGATTCCTTTAGGTTTGTCCGCTTTAGATATCTCGTAAAGAACATTAAAACAAAAGCATGCAAACTAGCATAAAGTACTGTTGTAATACATCATTTCTATTAATACGATTACAGTAGCTCACTGAAGTATGTTTTCTTAAATAAGAACAAATATATAGTGTTCACAACAATGTAAACACAGCATTTCATAACGTGTTCCATGCACATGTTATAATCATCAAAATTCATCAAGGGTTAACACACACATTTGAACATATTTACCATAATGAACATTAATATACCTACTTTAAAATATATCAGAGTATCAAGTAGTTCCTTTCAAATAAGGTTTATAGATATTTCACGACAGTGAATACAAATCATTCTTCATTAATAGTTCTACAATGATAAGTAGGTTGAACATCAATCTTCCATAATAAAAGCTATGATTTCTTTCCTTTTTCTGTAGAAAAAGTTTACTATGAATTTAACATTTGCTTTAAAATGTTGATGTCGATACTTCGACACACTGCTAAATGTCAGGCATGTTTGGTTCAAACACGGGTCAAAGTGTACTTTTAAACTTATTGTTCCATAACACCAGTTAAACACAGTAATATTCAATTCCGATTCCGCAACAAATACATGTATAGTAGACTGAACATTCTACTTTCAATAAATACATATCTGTATTTTAGCAAACAGCAACCATACATCAAATTTAAGAAAACCAATTCAAGCTTAAATGAAAAAGCCGCTTAATCAAATCAACTAAACAAAAACAAAATATAATAAAGACCAAAAGCTTCCAAACAACATCAATTAAGTACTTATACTGTATAACCTGAGCACGGAAGACACGGAGAGTGGGCATCATCATCTCAACTTATGGAACTTCAAATATACAATATAACACTAGGCGAAAGTTTCCTACAACCACAATCATCACAACCCAACGTTTTACAATTCTACCAAATCCTACTTGAAACCTAACACTTACATAGATCTTGACTTTGGAGCGAAATTTATACTAAAAGACCAGATTATAATTGAATAACTAAATTTAAAGAAATTCAATTTTATCAAATTATCCAATTTTATCAAAATTATTCGCTTCCAGCTACAATATTTTTTTTAGCTTTTCGCATACAGTTATGTTCTATTTAGATATGTTTTACTTCTTTTTGAATCCAAATTAATAAATTAATTCCAAAATTAACTAATGATATGAGGTGTATAAGCTTAAATCCGCTGTTTGTCCACAGATGGCGTTCGTGAGCGTATGAAGCTACCATAGGCGCGCCAGACCTATTGTGTGGATGAGTTGGACCTCTGGCAACACGAATCAGTGCACATAATCAGAAAGTGCAGACAACAACACACAATGTTCCGTTGGTAAGCATGGCTAGTTTTGTGCCAGAAAAAAGAGCATCTGCGGGAAGCTCTGCTTTTCTGCTTCCATTTGAAGAAATCGGCTGCCGACGTGCATCGAATGCTTGTGTGATGACAGTGCTTTATCGGAAACAACGTGCCGAGATTGGTTGAAACGGCAATTTTGACCTGAGTGACAAGAAGCGTGAAAATCGGCCCAGGAAGTTTGAGGGCCATTTAATTGCAGACGCTGTTGGACTAGGACGATACCCAATCGCAACAAATGCTTGCCGAGCAATTGGGCGTTACTCAAGCAGCCATTTCCATGCGTCTACGTGTCATGGGAAAGGTTCAGAAGATCGGAAAATGGGTGCCGGATGAATTGACCGATCGGCAGCTGGAGACACGCCAACACACATGCGAAATGTTGCTTGCCAGACAAAGAAGAAAGTCGTTCCTGCATCGGATTGTGACGGGCGATGAAAGGTTGATATATTTCGCGAATCCGAAAAGCCAGAAATCGTGGGTTGATCCCGGCCGACGATCAACATCTTTCTCGAGACCAAATCCTTCGGACGGAAGACGATGCTGTGTGTTTGGTGGGATCAACAGGGTATCGTCTACTTTGAGCTGTTTCAACCGGGTCAAACTGTCAATGCCCACCGCTACCACCAACAACTGATCAACGTGCACCATGCTCTGTGTGAAAAAAGGCCGGAGTATCAACAAAGACATAGCAAGCTGATATTCCTCCACGACAACATCCCATCGCACACGTCAAAAGTGGTCCAAAACTACTTAGAGACACTTAAGTGGGAGGTGCTACCCCATCCCGCTTATTCACCAGACCTGGCCCCTACAGACTACCATCTGTTTGCGTGGATGGGCCACGCCCTCGCTGAGCAGCACTTCGATTCGTATGCATACGTCCGAAAATGGCTTGATGAGTGGTTTATCTCGAAAGAGCAGGACTTTTTTTTGGCGTGGTATCCACAAATTGCCCGAGAGGTTGGCAAAATGTGTAGCTAGCGAAGGAAAGTACTTTGAATAACTTGCTTTGTGCTTTCTATGAACACACCATGTGTTTTGCTTACTACAAAACAGCTGATTTAATCGTATACACCTGGTAAGTTCAAACATATTTCTTACTAAATAAAAATCCTTTGCATTACAAAATATCAAAATATTATAAATACAATCATCCCTCCAACTAATAGTTTTCGTGGATGATTGCTTGGTGGGGGCGTGGGCGTCTTGTTGCGGAGCTGTATTTGAAGAACTGCTTAAATTACAAGTAATAGTTCGACAACTCGCACACACTTTTAGTAACTCTAAGGACGAAAGTGGCCAAGGATGGCCAGAAGACCTGCCCGGTGACCCTGCGGGCCCTAGGTATTTTACAATTCAGTCAGCCGTCTTTTCGTGGTGATAACCTAATCCCCCCAACTGAGCTTTCGAGGACACGTTAAATGCGTTAGATTACTCGCTAGATGTTGAAGCAGTTTGATACGCAAGTGAGTAAATCTGATTTTTATCTGTGACATTTGTTTTACATACTTTTCACACTTCTTTGTAAAATCTACGACTAATTCCTAGATGTGTACAAAAAGCATGTAAGAAATATATTTTTCTTTATAACGTAGAATACGGTTCCCCAACCTTTTTTGTCAGCGGATCAAATTGGCTTGTCTGTATAATATTAAAATTCCAAATTAGTTCTTGCGTTTTAAATTATGTTTTCTTTTATCTAATGTACAATGTAGTAACTAATTTTGAATTTGTTTCGGAACAAGTCAAAATTGTTACGTGGATCACATCCGGCCCGCGGGCTGTGGGTTGGAGATCCATGATATAGCAGATAGCCGATAAGTCTCTTCGATTTTCCGTTCCAATGCGTTGTTGCTTAAGCATTCTATTTAACACTTTCATTCCTAAAATAAATAAAAAATGGAGTTGCTGGTGAAAAGAATAGGAAAATATATTGTTTTTTATTCCCTTTTGCCCCTCCTGATTGTGAATAATATGCTAGGAAGAGAACTAATACCACAACAAATTTTCAGAATATTTAACAAAATATGTAAAATGTTTACGTTACAAGTATATAGTAAATAACACCATGTTTATCTTGGAAAGTTTAAAATATGTTGAAGGAAATTGCAAGTGATTTCCTGTGACGTCAAGTTTAATGAATATGCAATGAATGCGCCAAGTAGAAACAAAGCATACTAAAATATTTCAGAAATGAATTTCCCTTCTCACGAACATGAACAATAGAGAAAATGTGTATTAATGGAGTTGTTTCCGGTGGCTTATTTACAGAACAAGTAATTAGTGAATATGAACAAATAACCAGAGCTTTCTATGGCACTTGTATCTATAACGAAAACTAAAAGAAGAACGCACGCAAGATATGGGTTAATTCATGCATTTTTTTTTCATAATTTTTGAAATGGAACTTTAGCAGCTTTAAAATGTGTTTTCATTGTTTTATTTACTTAAATTACATTTATGGAGCAGACAGGTAATTATGGCCTAAGCCTGTCACATGTCGTTTATGGACCTGTCCTGGCTGTTCAGTAGCCAAAATGCGAAGTTAGCTCCATGGACTCCTCCTTTATGGACAATGAGTTACAGTATGGTGTGAAATTATGGCTGATCGTATATTCGGTCCTTTCTTTTTTGAGAATGAACGATGGCTGTCACACTGAATGGTGAACGTTATCGTCAGATGATGGATACGTTTCTGCAACCATTGTTGAATGGCGACAATAATGAGGTATAGTCCCAACAGGATGAAGCACCCTTTGTCATACAGCAAGGCAAACCATGACATTGCTGCAAACGATGTTTGTAGGTCGGAACGGAAACATTAGCTAGTCTCCGAGATCACCTGATCTCACAGCTCTTTATTTTATTCTGTGGGGCTTCCTGAAGAATACTGTCTACCGGAATAAATCGACAACGCTTGCTACTCTCAAGGACAACATTCGCACATCTATTCGTGGTGTTTTCCAAAAAAATTGACAAAAGTTATGGAAAGTGTGGTGGCTAGAATCCGTCAGTGTTTGGATGTGAATAGTGGCCATACGCCCAATATTATTCTTCACACATAATCTCCTAACGGTAGGCTTCCCATACTTATCTTCATGATTTCAACGCTAAGGTAGGGAGAGAGGAAAAATACAAACCTCCTATAGGCAAATCCAGCCTTCACGAAAAGACCAACGACAATCTAGAAAGACTGATAACTATCGCCATGTCGAAAAACCTACTAGTAGAGAGCACATACAGTAGTTTCAGCACAAAGACACATAGGTATCTCCGAATGGCAAAACTCTCAACCAGATCGATTACTTATTAATAGGCAGACGAAGACATACCAACATAATGGACGTTAGGTCTTACAGAAAAGCGGAAGGTGAGACTAACCATCCGTTTAGCGATCACAAAAGTGAATGAAAAGTTATGCATCACGAACAGAGAAAGCAAAGGATCAAACCAACTTAGATTCGAAATTAAACGATTACATAATCCAAGCGAAAAAGCAGATTACCAACTCGAAATCTCAAATCTTTTCGAAATCTTAGCCGGCTCGAGTAGTAACAGTGAAATTGATGTAAGTAAGGCGTGGGAGGCAATTCGCGATACAGTGAACCGTGCAGCGAAGGAACGTTTCGATGAGAAGAAACAGCAGCAAAATAAGCCTTGATTTGATGAAGAATTCCTTAAACTTTATAAGGAACGAAAGCAAGCAAGGCAGTGATGGCTAAGTAATACGAGCGAAGCAAATACCAACCACTCCAGTAACGCGAAACGCAACGCCACACGCGAGTTCAGAAACAAAGTGCGTTATATTTGGCAGAAGGTTCAAGAGATACAGGAAAATGAGAATACAAATAACATACGAGATTTACACAAAGGGAAGAAGGTTACCAGCCGAGGTTAGGGATGAGTAGAAATGAACGCGGAGATCTTCAGCCGGATCCGACTAAAATTGTCGATATGTGGAAAAGTTATTTCGACAAACACTATAATGAACACGACGGAGAACAAACAGAGGAATTTAAAATCTACTCCGCAGAACCGTGGATACGCGAACCTAGCGAGATCGAGGTCAAAATGTCGATAAAAAAAAATTAGAATTTCACATTGCCGGGAATTGGCAATATTTCAGCCGAATTAATTAAAGCTGGAGGGACGGCACTAATCAAGCAACTTTATAAATTGGTCAGTGCTGTATGGAGAAAGGAGAAGCTTTCAAAGGAATAGAAAACCTAAATAAAAGTTCCGGTTTATAAAGAAGGCGATAAATTGGACTGTAATAATTCCCGCGGAATCTTGTTACTCCCAACATGTTACAAAATATTGAGTAATATCCTGCTAACTCGCCTAACCGTATACGTAGATGAAATAATTGGCCATCACCAATGTGGATTTAGAAGAAATAGATCCACGTTTGACCAGATTTTGGCCTTGAGACAAATCTTAGAGATGAAATGGGAATATCATGGGACCGTTGACGATTTTGTGAAAGCTTATGATTAAATCAAAAGGAGAATGTTATGTAGTATCCCGGTACGATTTGGAAGTCCGAAGAAACTTGTTCAACTTTGTGAGGATGTGTTTTAGCGACCCCATAAGCGGAATACGAGTAGGTAATTATATGTCAGATAGTTTCAAGATTTGCAACGGATTGAAACAAGTTGATGCCTTGTCACCACAACGTCGTATTGGTGGTACTGAGTATAGAGGAAGTAATAGTTTACAACACTCACTCACTTACCGTTATTATTATAGCATATTCAGAATATGTAACAAGCTATATTCAAGGCTGAAAATATAGGTCAAATAGTAAGTTAGTATATAATTCTGCATTTGCTGTTTATCCAAGGAAGGGTACGATTCGTAGTAAGCAAAATAATAAAGTTATTTGTGAAATATTTTTATCGTGCGTTATTTCGTAATGAAGAATGACAGGAACAATTCGTTTAGCCTGTATCAGTACTCGCGCTGTAATAGTACAATTTAAATTTTCTAAATATTATTTATTAAGTAAATAAAAATGCATCTGACTTTAATTGCATGTAATTCAATGTGCTTTAAAAGTCCATATGCGCTCTTACTTATTAAACTTAACTTTCAAGGGCATGTTACTACTTTATGTTTTCCTTTTGTAATAAATGTTCCTGACGAGACTAGATAATGACGCAAAAACAAATGTGAAGCAAAGGTAGTGAAACAAGCGGTATTTTAGCCTGTACTACTCTTTAAAATAGATTCGTGCTTAACCAAAATATTTTTTAATATTGGTTCAAATGTAATATGTAGATGTTGCATGAGATTTGGTAAAGTAACGAAAGATGTTAAGTGTAGAAGCAATATACCTACAATGTTTAACTGCTGTGAAAGACAAAGTGTTAACGTTTGCTTCTACGTTAAGCCTTTCACATTTTCAAAATGTTCCGATGCCTTCGCTGACGAGCAGCAGCTCGTGGAGGAATTTTAGAGCAAAACTGGAGTAATTTCGCATCTCAAATGGCGGGAGAAGTGCTGCTGGCTGAGCTTAAATTGGAGATTCCATTCCTCTTCCTTCTTTTGCTTCCAGCTACATTTGCTTTAATGATTTTTTCCAGTTGCTTTTAGGGAGGAGGATATTTCCCAGCTTCTACATAGCTGCCTTCTGATTGGCTTACTTGCCATTATCGGAGCTTCTGAGTGAGTGACCGGATTTTAAATAGTTTGTTTAAATTCCGAACAACTCACATTCAAATACCACTTGCGTTAATTATGAAATCTATCCAGTGAACGCGCACAACTGCGGTAAAATTATTCTTGCGAAAGCACCCTTTTATTACAAAAAATCAGTGTAATAAAAGTTCATTGTATACGAATAGTAATGATTCGTTTCTAATCCATACATGAAATTGTGGAGATGTGTTTGGCTTATGGTATATTGTCGACTATGATATATTGATGGCTAAACTGAAAGTTTTCTTAACCTTTCTGAATAAGCCATACCGTGAATCGTGAACAATTCGTTGTGTTTCATAATAAATCCTCCTCTGTAACATCAATCTCATGTGGTGTCCCTCAAGGCAGTGTTTTAAGTCCTCTTCTGTTTGCACTCTACATCAATGACATATGTGATGCCTTAACGTACTGCCGTGATCATCTTCATGTTGATGACCTTCAAATGTATCTCTCTGCCTCGCCATTAGAGTTGCAATAAATAAAGAGAATCAAGAGTTAGAAAATTTAGTGAGATGGTCATGAATATCAACCCAAGAAAATCCCAAGCTATGCTCTTAGCTTCCAAGCAGATTCGTGGCAGTATTGACTGTGAAAAGTTATCCCCTTAATTATAGATAACACGTCAATGTTGTTCCAGCGTAAAGTCAAAGATCTTGGTTTAATACTGGATCATAACTTATCTTGGAAAGATTATGTTAACCATACAAGTAGCAAAGCTTTTGTATCTTTGTATTCATTACGTCGCATAAAAACATTCTTACATATGCCGGTTCGACTATCTCTATCTAGGATGTTGGTACTGTCACACCTTGACTATGGGGATGTAGTTTACTCTGACGTTAGGAATGAGCTAGTCGGACTGCAACATGTCCAAAATGCTTGCGTTTGTTTTATTTAAGACCTAAGATACTTTGATCATTTTTCGCCTTACTTTAACAAAATAGAATGGCTTCGCCTACATGAACGTCGTAAGTCCCGCAAGCTCCTATACAAAGTGCTCAAAAACAAAGGTGCAGTCTATCTTTTATCACGTTTCTAGCAATTGTGCGATTTTCATAAATTTAACATGAGATCTCGCAAAAATACCCATCTTTCCATTCCACGGCATAAATCAAACTTTTTCGCTAAATCTTTCACAGTCTCTTCTTGTAATCTTTAAAAGTCTTCTTCACTCGATCAGGAACATGGGTTCACTTGCAATGTACCGGAAAAGTATTGAGAAACTGTTATTAATTAGATGCCTCACCAGTGTGACGCACCGTCGTGAACAGAGCAATCCAAGCAGAAAAAATCAAACAGAACAAATATTTACAGGGTGGATCCAAAACTCATGCAACATACGAGGCCTAAATCACATGCTCAGCGATGGACAAAAGGAAAGGAGGACAACTCATTGTCATAGTAAATAGTTCTCATCACTCATATATAGCGATCTAATATTAGGCTCCACTGAAACACATGGGGATATCTACCAAACGAGCTAATAAACCATACATAAAACATGCATACGATAATTAAAATTGATTGCTAATAAAACAATTATTATAGATGTTGATAAAATAGAAGAAATGTTTATAATTTCGTCCAACGGAAAATAAATAAACTTAACTTGATTATATGAATGTAACAGCGACCGTAAAACTCAATTACAAATAATGAGAACAAGCACAGCACAGAGTTCGCACACTGAATCAGTATAAGCTCTCATTCCATGTCTGACTCGAACTATAAAATTGTACTCAGGAAGGGCTTTAGTAACCCCTACAGGGTAATTAGAAGTGTTGTAAGTGAGTAAAAGATATCTGTTTATCCTATTTCTTTATGAAAAAGTTATGGAGGTTTTGATGGTAAGATGTGGTTGTAGAAATGGATGTTAATAAATATGATTATCTGATTTATGAACCTAGTTCTGAAATATCACACCTCGGTAACAGCATGTTTGAATCAATGTACCATAGCGAGAGAGAGAGAAAGAGAAGGTAATTCATCAAATTACACTAGTTAACAGGGTTTTTGTAACATGAGAGAAAACACTTGATCTTAAAGGAACGTTTTGCGCTGAATTCGAATATGCATTCAGTTTTTCTCCATCACGTACAGTTTTCCCGCGACAGAGGGATTTTGAAAAAAATTCCCTCAAAAATTTCCCTTTTTCACATATTTTATACCCTTAGCTTTTGTCCCTTACGTATAGTAATACTGAAATTATACTAAAGTAAACCTTGATTAATACTTAATAAACCCTCCAAGTTTCATAACAGAAATAAATATATTTGTATGTATACTGTGTGTACTGTTTATTGCACCACATAATATTGCTTTCAGATATCTTGATACAATCATCCAACTTCTTTCAGTTTTCTTCATTAAATTGTTATCAAATATTCCTATCAAATGTAATAGAGTGCAAGAGAAAGAAAGAATGAAATACAGACGCATTGTTTTGTTCAAAACAATGAATAAATGCAGTCTCAATTTTCCCCTCTCCTTTGCCTCTGCCCCTTTCTTTCTTGTGTTCCTGACACGTGGTGTGGAAGTTGTTTTGTACATTTCTATATTGAAGTGTGGTTTTTCCACTTTCTAAGTTGTCTTTGCTGCCAAAAGTGATTTCGCGTTTACTCTTAACGGTATTATACCCAGACAAGACCAAAAGTGTGGTTTGCGATCAGTGTAATGGCGACAAGAGGACGGCGTTCGTGCTTTAACTCACCAAATAGTTGTTGTTATGTGTGTAGCCAGTTTGTAGTTAAAGGACAGTGTAGATCCATTACGCCATCGCTGAAACTAGCATATAATAAATATTTCGGATGTCGTGTGGGAGACCAAAACAAAACTTGGGCACCTTACATCATTTGTGTGTCGTGCTAGGTCACTTTACTTGAATGGGCCAAGGGAAATCGGAGATTCATTAAAAATGCTGTACCAATGATGTGGAGAGAACCCACCAATCATGTGGATCATATTATTTTTGTCTCACAGTAGTTAAGGCATTCTAAAAGAAGCAAATGCAGAACAAGTTACCCCAACGTTAAATCCGCAATTTGATCTGTTCCGCACGGGGATGAGCTTCCATTTCCCGAGCCACCTACCAACTGGGAAGAGATGCCCAGAAGAGTCTGATGATGAACCATCGAGATCAACATCTACATCCGCGGATCCAACGTTCACCCCTGACAGTGTTCGCGAGCCAATCTCATCCAGCAATGTGAACTTAATGAACTATTGCGTGATTTATACCTGACAAAACGAGAGGCGGAAGTTCTGGGATCAAGGCTTCAGCAGTGGAACTTGTTGGCTGTTGAAACTAAAATATCAATGTACAGGAAAAGGCATGTGAAATTTTCGAGTTATTTCTCAATGCAAGATAATGTGTGCGTATGTACGGATATTAATAGCTTGATGAAAGAGGTTGGAATTCCTTACGTTCCAGAAGAATGGAGTTTATTTATCGATGCTTCAAAGGTCAGCCTTAAAGCTGTCCTTTTACATACTGGAAATCAAAAACCTTCTATATCACTTGCGCAGTCAGTGACGATTAAGGAATCCTATGACACCATGTCAACTTTGCTAAATCTCATAAATTGCAAGGACCATTGTTGGCAATATGTTGTGTCTCAAGATAGTTGGTATTTTATTAGAACTGCAGTGCAGTTACACGAAGTACTACTGCTTTTTATGTTTATAGGATAGCGGAAGTGACAAGCATTATGAAGTGAAGGACTGGGAACCTAGAGTGAATTACGTACCTGAAGAATGCAACGTCAAATAAACTCCTTTGGTAGATCAAAATAAGATAATACTGCCACCATTTCATATAAAGTTAGGACTTATGAAGAACTTTGTCAAAGCCATGGATACAACTGGGGAAGGTTTCAAGTATTTGCGAGATAAGTTTCCTAACCTGAGTGATGCTAAGATTTCAGCGGGAGTGTTCGTTGGTCCCCAGATTAGGAAACTAATGCTTGATGATAACTTTGACAGCAAGGTAAATAGTGCCGAGCTAGCTGCCTGGACAACATTTAAGTGTGTTGTGCGCAACTTTTGGGGCAATAACAAAGCGGAGAATTACAATGAAATCGCACAGGACATGCTACAGAAATATCAAGAGTTGGGTTGTAGGATGTCTTTAAAAATCATCTTTTTACGCTCCACCTTAGTTTTTCCTGCTAACCTAGGTGCTGTCAGCGACGAACAGGGGGAAAGATTCCACCAAGACATAATGGCAATGGAGAAAAGATACCAGGGACGATGGGATCCTTCAATGATGGAGGATTATTGGTGGGGTCTTGTTAGAGAATGCAACACTTCTTACAAAAGAAGGAAGTAGTGTATATGTTTGTAACTCATACATTCTGGTAGTTTCAATGGCTTATTCATGACATTTTTGTATTATTGTTTATTGTAAATTGTATTGTATGCTATTTTATGTTTTTGTTTGTATTAATACAGCAAATAGTTTTTTTTTTCAAATTCAAGAGATCTGAAATCAATATTATGTGGTGCAATAAACAGTACACACAGTATATATACAAATATATTTATTTCTCTAGAAAGAATAATGCGATTGTTATGAACTTGGAGGGTTTATTAAGTATCAATCAAGATTTACTTTGGTATAATTTCTGTGTTATTAAACGTAATGGGACAAGAGCTATGGGTATAAAATATCTGAAAGGGAAATTTTTGAGGGAATTTCCCCAAAATCCCTCTGTCGCGGGAAAACTGTACGTGATGGAGAAGAACTGAATGCATATTCGAATTCAGTGTAAAAAGTTTCTTTAAGATCAGGTGTTTTCTCTCATGTTACAAACAAAAAATTTAAATTTGTTGACTAGTGTTATCTAATCCCATTGTTCCTTACGGTATGTGGGTTCATATCATGTAATGATTCAACATGTTTCCTATTTATTTGTGAAAGATTTTGCATTGGTTGTTAATTTGTAAGTATTTCAGAACATTTCTGAGTGTATAGTATCATATCTTACCGATCTAAGTAATATTAAGAAATGTATTATCTTTAAAACTAGTTACAAGCCTAGCAAGTTTTAAGAAAATGTAGACAGTATGATTTGAGAAGAAAGTTAAAACTGTTTGTGAAGGGAAGCCATTAATAAATTTGTAGATTATTTTATAAAAAGAAACGTTACCTTTTACTTCCATTGACGTTTCATCAAATTCTCGTATTTTATACCCCAATCAATGAAATTCACACACACGCGCGTTTAACGTTCCCATGACGACCCTTTGTAAAATCAGATTACCAATAATTTTTTTACTCTGCAGAATAAACAGGGAAAATAGAAGAAACAAATGTTTAAAAATAAAATAGTACTCGTCGTTTAGGAATTACAGCTCAGTTCGAATGGTGCACAATCATGTTATGCATCAATATGCGTAAATAAATAAAGAAGAACTGATAAATTACACAAACTAGAACATGGAGACAAAATGTTTCAGAATAGTGGGAAGTATTAAGAAGATATATGCTGATGCATGCATGACAATAAAGTCTTTTGAGTTTTTCTTTCTGATTTTTGTTTAATTTTGTCAGTAGTTTTCATCTTTTGTCGATTATTTGGTTTATTTGTCTCTGTTGATGGTGCGATGCAAACTCATACTTTTCAGTTATGCAGTTTTCTAACACATTTCATCTCAGAATATGGTCATTTATAACTAGTAAACTAAGACTTCAAACTAGGAGTGTAATTTACTTAGAAAATTACATATCTACGCGCAAGTGTATATCAAAAAGGTTTTGCACCACCTAAGTGTGGAAGAATTGAAAAACATTGTTTGAATATAATCAATGCGAAATAAAAGTATAGCACTATGTAGCAAAAGCGGAGAAATATATTGTTGACAAGTAGATCATTACGCAAATACAACAAACTTTCAAACAGGACAACATTTTCAAGGATGCAGAGTTGATGGGGACCACTTGTGCACAGAATCAGCACCATGTTGCATCCAATTTTGCATGCCACAAGGTTTGCATTCTCGAAGGCATACTGTTCATTAGGCCATCTAAATATCACTGGTCCAATTAGCTCATCTCGCTTCAATCACTCTCCGAATCGTTAACGTTGTTGCTGGAGATGTCTTGTATGATGGCCCTTTTGAGCATATCCCAAGCATACTTAATAGCGTTTATGTAGGAAGACGCTGCAGATCACTACATCCTTGTCATTTCGACGTGTTGGATCTAATTATTAACAATGGCAGCACGATGTGGTAGAGCATTATCATCCTGCAAGACAAAATCCAGCCCAATATTCTCATGAAGTCCGAACAAACTCCATGAAGATGTCACGTCAATTTTCCTGCTTGTCATCATTCTTCTTACATGAACAATGGGCGTCCTGCTGCCGTGAATGATACCGCCCCGAAAGGTCACAGTTCCGGGATGTTGGTATTGGAAATTACTTTACTGCTTAATGAAGGCGTACACTGTCCAGGGATTCTCCATGCATGTCTTCTGGTGTGAGACAGGTGCAGGTCTCATTGTACCAAAGAGCAAAAAGTCACATTCCTAGTGTTCCCTAGCCCAAGTGTACTGATCTTCGCAGTGATGAGCGGTGAGTTGGGAATCTCGCCAAAGTCGTGAATACGGCGAGAATAATGTGAATCTCGCCACATTATTCGAAAGTAATTAGAAAAAGAAGCGTCCCCAATTTGAAATTTTATTAAAGCTATATGCTTCAGTTCCATCAGTTTGTTTGAAATTCTTTTTAATTTTGTACTAAATGGAATAAGTGTACAATTTGGAGTTAAGTTGGCTTTTGCCCATAGGGATAAAGTTGACCCCGTAACTAACTGGTAATTCCTTATTTTGTACTTTTATTCTTATCAATTGTATATTATTTGTTGTGTCGAAATCAGTGATTTCGTGTCTCTCATTAACGACAAATTCTCTTTCAAATGGGTCCATAATATGACCTATGCCATGAAGATTGCTATCTTTCTCCTTATGAGAGTGCCGGGCCTTTTGGCTTCTTTGTCTATTTGCTGAGCCTGCTAGCTCAGATTAGCTCGGAGCGAGCCTATTCGTTTCCTGACTCGTTATTCTTATTTTCCCAGCATTCACTTGATGCATGGCCTTGCTTAAAACAAGTCGCACAAACTAATATTTTGCCATTCTTGTCATAGTTACTTTTGTTTTGCCCATCGTCGCTCTTGCTATTATGACCTTGTTTGGTATTTCCATTTTTGTTATAATAGTTTTTATTTTGTTGTTTTCTTTTCTTATTTCGGTATTGTGGTTTCTCTGTTGCGAGTTATGCAACTGTTAGTAAAAGTTGAACCGTCTTATCTACAAAATTAAAATAATCAAGAGCTCAAGTAGCATTTAATTGAGTTTGTTGAGCTTTTCGTTGCATAATTTTTTGCGTATGGTTATCTAGTTCATAGGTTATAGGAGGTGTCTCTATCGGGCATGTTGGGAGAGGTGACTCTGGATTCAATATATCATAAACGTATCATTGGGTTTCGGTTGTAGGTGGTAGCATACTAGGAAGGGCTAAAGGGAGTATATTATGAGAACAGGATGGTGGTTGCAATTTTGTTGGTATATGGGTCAAGTTGCTTGCAGGTTTGTGACTTTGCAAATGTACAGGTTGTATAGGTGGATTGTGTGAGGAATATATGGCCTGTGAGTGTTCTATGTACTCTCGTTTCTTCATAAGATCCTTGGCTGATTCCAATTGGTGTAGATGATCTTTCAAATCTGGTAACGTATCAAAAGATTACACAGAAATTACTTTTAAGAATTTTCTGTGTAGACAATGCTACAAATAATGAATTTTCTGGCCTTCTTCTGCATCTGGAAGTATATGCCGTATTGCTATCAATTTCCTGAGAAAGTATAAGTCACTTGGTTCACCTTCCCTTTGTTGGATTTGGTGGATCTCCATTTCTGCTTTATAAGCTGGAATTCTAGGGCAGCATAGCTAGTTAATTTAAATTAGTTAATTTAATAAATTAGTTAATTTACTTTTCACTTGACTATATGTCATTGTTTCATATTAACCCTGAGCTTGAAGCTGAAATATTAGGTCTAGTGCCATCTCCTGAAGGTACATTGGTAAAATATAATTTGTTCTGTGTATTCCAACGTTGTAGAGTATAAAGATGCTCAGAAAGCATAAAAATCTATTTGGATCATCGGTGATGCGTCCGGAAAATTTTGTCAAGTGGCGGAGGCTGTATGATGCTCTTGTAGCCATATTATTTTCTTCGTCTGTCATATCCTCGCTATCGGAATTAGTAGTACTTACGTGTTCGCTATCGCCGTTCCTCGTTCGAGCACCTGATCGGGTCGTTGGCATAACCTATTTTGTCTCAATTTCACATTTAATCCTGCAATTCTAATAAAACAGTAGAAAATATCCCTGGTTCAAGATGGTAATTCTTGTAGTCACCACAGAATGTCACTGTCCCACCTATTATGAGCGCTATTCATTCCATTACGAATATATGTGATTTTTGCTAAACCATCAGTCCTATGTGTGTCGTCGAAACAAAATGTTTATTGGTGAAGGAATATACTACGAATTTTACGTAAAGATGAATTGCTTTACTTTGTGCTGTTAAGAAAAAGACCGGCGTAATTATTTGATTTCAAATAATAGCTCCACCACGTAATATTCCCTTGCTGGATGCGCCTTAATTACCTTTGCAACGCTCAGTTCATATGAGTGGCGTCATTACACAATAATTTGTTATTTGGTAGGTACAGCAATAAAGGATCGACGTTTGGATTTTCCCTTCACCTTTTATTGTAAAATGCAAAGTCAATAAGTAAATAAAAATAGTGTCCCGTGCAAAACTATGGAGAATTAAATTTAAGGTGCGTACAAAGTATGTCAATTACTTTCTCTATAAAAGTCTCCTTGATTGTAGTTGACGTTGGCCCAGGCAACGGAGTTTTACCTGTTCACCTCTTCACTGTTTCACCCTTTTGTTTAAAAAAGTTTTGTGACAATGTAACTTCATTTAAAAATTTTCTGTGTGCACCAAGAAAATGTCTTTGTGTAGCACTACATGTTAGCATTTGTTGTTACATTAAATGATTCTTTATGATTTTTTTTCTTTCCATGATAGTAATTGTTACTTTTGTTGTGGTATTTTTTGTGTTAAGTCTTTTGTTTTCATATTCTGTAGTGTCAACTTAAAATGATACATTAAACAATCAGAATCCAACTGATTCTCCTTCTTAATTGTTTACGAGAACTCATGTGGTTTTTGTTATCAGTTACTTTCGGTTTATCTTTTGGAATAGTGATTCTAAGTTTCCCGTAACTGTTGTACGCAGAATCTAAAAATTAATACAAGAAATATCAGTTTGACTGATATCGAAAGGGGTGGTCGTTCTACCTGCAAACTTTAGTATAGCAACTTCCCATGAATCATTTCCTCGAATAATTTTATTAGATGAAACCATTCCATAGCTGTTCTGCACAGGTTACGTCTTTGCTATGACATCACAGCTTTTTGAAAATGATTGTGATATAACTATTATTAAATATATTTGCATAGTTGTTTGTACTCATCTTTTAAGTACGACTATTTCGCTTTCACTGATGTGAAAAATTTGTTTAAAATTAACGCGTTTTGCTTTTTTATATTTTGCATATTAGAGAAATGTAAAATTAAGTTTTACGCATTAAGGAATTTACAAATACATGTTTTAGATTGTGATCGCACTTTTCTTTGACGATATAAGTATTTGCTGAAGCATTCTTAAATTTTCATGCACAATGATCTGTAATTCCATGAGATTAATCCAGTACTTCGTTGCCATTACGCATTAAAAGATCTTTCTCGTTTTAAATTTTTTTTCATACTGCAAATAAGAAAAGAAAAAACTAAATATGAGATAGGACTCATACGCTGTGATTCGTATTTTTATTCTATGGAATAGAGAAAATCAATTTTATAGGCATTCGTCTCCTTAGATAATGAAATGTTATTCCAATGTAAAGGAAATCCATTTTGCATTTTCTTTACTGGAAATCTCAGAAATTACAAATCATATATAAAATACATTGTCTTTCCACAATTGATTGCTTTGTTTTTTCTTACGTAATGTTTTTCCAAGTTTGATTTCAGACATTTTTAAAGATCATACGTTATTAAACATTAACTTAATTACAAAACCTTTCGTCTGTTGTCCTAATCTCTATATAATCAACAGCCAGTCTTCCTGCTATTTCCCTGTGATGCTCCGTTTCATTTGTTTCAATGTATATGACTTCAAGTTCTAGCATGTTTTCAATAGGACACGTATAACAAAAAACAGATAAGCCCTATGGGACGGACTATAATTATTTCACAGTTTTATAGTTTCTATAGTTTTAAGTAAACAAATACTTAAATTGATTGTTTGTGAATGAGTGGTATACTGTTCGAGTTGTATTAGGGAGGTTGTAAGTATAATTGCAACGGCCAACAATCCTTACTGTTTTTAAAATGCAATTACGGCCTGCAAATGCAAAAATAACGCCATCAACATACACTCTGACCATCAGGCTACCCAAATTCTTTTCCCTTATTGTAGTCAACCTTTAATGTCTATAAAGGTAAAAAATAAAATTGTCTTTCCTATTATTATGTGATTCTGTATTAATGCTACAACTTCCTTCATATTACAACTAGAACGATTTATTTTGAGATATAGCATGGACGTGTCTAAAGTTACATATGCTACATTTATAGTATAGATAATAATGATAGTTTGTTTTGCAGTGACAGTTGTAAAAAATATTAGACAAACAACATATATTTCAATTAATTGTTTCCAGCTACAAGTACAAAAAAATTAAAATTATATCCAAACATAACAACGAAGATGTAACTTGTCTCCTTATTTTTAAACGAAAAATTACGATACGATATCAACATCATGCTACAGCATATTTCAAAAATGTATTTGCATTTGCGATACGAATGATACTGTTCAATGTGGACTCTATGTCTTCTGTTGCTATTAGCATTTTAGATTGCAGTACCTGTGTAGTTTGAAATAAATCGTATTTCTTTCCTTAGTGATTGTTTTATTTATCTATGTAACATTTGGTATTCATTAAAAGACTTCAAGAAATTGGTATACAGCATTGTGAGTAGTATAAAAAGATTGTCAGTTCAATACTCACAAATAACTATCCTAATATAATAGTTATAAATACGTGAAAATATGCGTACGAAGTTCAACTCATTTGCAAGTAAAAATAGTCTATTTTAAATAAATACCAGCAGGACCCATCAGAGCATAAAATGTGAATCAAACAAAATTTAATATGACAGCCTGTGCTTAAAGGCTACAAATAATATTCAAAATTAAAACTCAGTACTATAAATACTACATACCTCATCATAATTCTGATAGCACATAAAATAAAACACGTATATATTTCACCTTACTATTTATTTGTTTAAAAAAACATCACCACACTATACATTACTTAGGTTTCGTTCACTAAAAATGGTATTTTCCAATTCACTTAGATGTCTTTTCACGTTTAAGTAGTGTTTTTTCTACAAAAGCTACAGTTTTCGGTCACGTCTAATTTTCTTTTTAGTCTCATAGTTTGTGTTAAATTTGATTTTGTTTCTGCAGTACTAATCAATACACTACAACTGCACAAAATTACACAGTTCACATAAAACGTTATTATACAGTTTCATTCACGAGGTTTTACTTTTGCCAGCAGGATTTCACGAACATTGTCCAAATGGATGTTTACCTCTTCCGCCAAACACTGATGAAAGGGAATAAAGTTAATTATGTTATAACAATGCAACTTATTAAACAGTTCATAAAGCGCGTGAACAGAACCTGGATTCGTTAGTATGTGCAGCACATATTTATTTTTCTCAAATTGTCCACAAGTACACACGTCTTTTTCTTCCTCAAACATGTAGTAACACTAGATGCACCTAGGATTGTTTTCAATGTCGAAGTCCTTTAGCATTTCTTCCAAACATTCAAAATCTATAAAGTCGGGTCTACACCAACATGGTTCTTATTTCGTATACAGCATCAACGTAACGTGAATGTGATCACGCGTAACGTGATCCCTCTATGGTTTCTCGTGTGTTTACTGCAAGTATTTCTAATAAGTTAACTGTCACTAACGCCTTCACACAATTCTCACACCTCAATTTTACCACACTCTTTAGATCAATAACTTTTCGCATAGAGGTTACATAAAATATCCAAACATTCCCAGGGTTTAATCCTTGAGGAACGGAAAAATGAAACTATTGGCGTTTAGGTCTTTCTAACGCAACTTGGGTTCACCTAATAGGAAAATTTCTAACCCATCGTATTTCATATTTTTGTAAAACCATAGGTAACACAAATACTGTTCATGTCATCGACGCCCTCTTCTCAAAACAAAATATCGAATACCTACAAGGTACATAAGTTCAATCTATATTTCTATGTGCGTACGTATAGTCTTTTGCCATAGTGTGCGTGCTTGTTATTATGCAAACCACTAATGCATGTTTTTATCCACCATATTAATCGTCTTAAATCTACCTTCCATCTTTCTTCACACTAAAGTCATTCCTTATGTCCAGCAAAAATATCTTTAACAAGTAATAGTTTCTGAACTTCAGTCGGTTTACGTTCCAGTACATTTCTTAGTCCCACTTCAAATATAAAAATTGTATAGTCTTTGCAATTATTATGCTTCATACGCATTATATAAAGCCTTAAAATTAATAGGCTCAAATACGTTGCACCACATTCGATCATTAAGCAGATTTTCACGTTCTATTTCATTCCAGCCAAATCCCGTACAGGCATGAGCAAATTAATTACCTTCTTGTTGTACACATCCACCACAAATTAGCGGAAATCGAACATAATTTGTAGTTTCCATGGCTTCAAGTATACAACTATCCTCAATTTTGTTTCGTTCACATGCACAAATTGCTTTTCTTTCACTTTTCTCTTTCCTATCACGTCCACTATTCTTTTCATTACATTCACTTTGTTGTTCAGCTAAGAATATATTTATGTCTTCCTGTATATCACCATGACTTTGCATTTCGCACACGACATCTCCACCTATAACTATCGTATCCATTTGCACCGATTCACTTTCCACCTTCTTCTGTTTTGGGAACATGTCTATTTTCATACATGTTGTTAAAGCACAAGGGACCTCCGTTCCATGTTTTGTGTATATTTACACACAGAGGGTAAATACTGGTAACACTTGGCTTTAATAGGGATGGACTGTCTGGTCTTTCTTTTATATCAATTTCACCAAATTCACTTTTCACCTCATTTGATTTTTGGGAAATACACATTCTTGAAAAACAGGGAGCCTCCATTCCAAATGTTGTGTCTGTATTTACACAGTGGATATACACTGTTCTCTAAGGGTGCCACATTTAAAGCATTTTTCACAGTTACATCACTTTTCATAACTAAGGTGGGACTCTGCGACCACTTTTCAATATTTGATAAAGTTTCAGCAAGAAGTAACACTTCATTCACTACATTTAAAAAGGTGTCACTGGACCAACTATTTTCTTCTCCCCACAAATCCATTGTAAATGAACAAAGTTTCCTATCGTCAGCAAGACACAGCGCTGTTCAAAGTACTTAATTTCTTCAATTAAATACACGTAATACTGCACAGAAAAATCCTGATACAGTCTTTTCAATCTTAAACTTTCTGTGCCATTTCTTCCAAATTATAGACCACCACCAATAAAGCTTCTAACTAACTTTAAAACAACACAAACAATCATAAGGCTAATACAACAATATTTTTGTGCTCAAACACACTCGTTTAAAAACACTTCTGAGCAAATCACATCTCTAAACCTTTTATTTCTTTCATCTACGTCAGTACTTCTCCCCCATTTTCTTACTTAAAGACACCAAGTAGAAACAACCATGAATCCAGTCCTTTATCCACAAAAGTGCATGCAATTTCTCCAAGTACTCATCATTTCTAAATATTTTTATATATGTACACAAAAACTTTGACAGTGTAATGGTATTATCAGAATGCATCTAAAAATATTTCATAAATTTCCTTACAAGTACAGTAAAGTTTCCCGCACAATTTCTCCCTTAGATTCCTTACAAATGTCAATGCAAATGTGCTGAGCTGTGTCCATAGGACTATGATTATAGCATGCTATACATGTTAATGGCAATGCCAATTTCCAGTGTTCTATGCTGCTTATTATACAATCACGACTAACGGTTTAGTACAACATTCACAAATTGCCATTATGTACAGTATAATCAGCACCTAGGTTCGAGTCCATTTGTTGACCATCTTTATAGGATTTGTTCACTAATCACAATGTGTTGTCTCATTATCAGTTCTCCATTAAAATATAAGCAAACACAAATGTTTTAAAGCACATTTGCACAACTCAAATACTGTAAATGTTCCATGAATAACGTATTTCTTTAATTCATTCGCGTTGGATGCAATATTCATCCTTAGATGTCTTCAATAAATAGTTTATCTAGCACAATCAATGGCTACTTTTTAAAACTTTTGTTATATTTTCTTATTCTATTAGGCCTAACGTACATAATATAAAATTTAATCTCTTTAGCTTAAATAGTATACAAAATGGTTTTTCGGCTGCCATATTTATTTAATGATGGCGACTTTCCAAAAATTTCTTACATTTTCCTCGTAATCTGTTTTTCAAAATTCATCTTTATACCAAATTTCAAATTTCTGTCCTAAACGTTGTGCAAAATGATCTTTTCGTCCACCATATTTATTTAAAGATGGCGACTTTCCAAAAAATATTACATTTTCGTAATCTGTTCGTCAAAATACATCTTTATTCCAAATTTCAAATTTCTATCTTAAACGATGTGTAAAATGATTTTTTCGTCCGCCATATTTATTTAAAGATGACGACTTTTGAAATATTTTCTTATATGTTTGTAATTCTTTTGTACTAATGAACTTTTCTACCAAGTTTCAAGTTTCTAGTCAGCCGTTTAGACTGTGTATTCTCTCAAAAAATCAATTTGTGCACCATAACTGTTTAAAGATGGGAACTTTTGAAAACATTTCTTATATGTTTGTAATTCCTTTGTACTAATATATGTTTCTATCAAGTTTTGTGTTTAAAGTCATAGCCGTTTAGGCTGTGTATTCTTTCAAAAAATAATTTGTCCATATTTGTTTGAAGATGGCGACTTTTGAAAAAAGAAACGTTTGTAATTTCTTTGTACTAGTGAAGGTTTCTAACAAGTTTTGTGTTTCTGTTCCTACCCAATTAAGCTGCGTATTCTATCAAAAAATCAATATGGCGTCCATATTTGTTTAAAGATGGCGACTTTTGAAAAATGTTCTTACTAGTTTGTAATTCCTTTGTACTAATATATGTTTCTGTCAAGTTTTGTATTTCCATTCCTACCCGATTAGGCTGTGTACTATATTAAAAAATCAATTTGGCGGCCATATTTGTTTTACAATAATTGCAATATGTCTTCATAGAAAATTTCAGTTCTGTAGCTCAAACGATGTGCAAAATAAATTTTATGTCCGCCATATTAGTTATAAAATGGTGACTTTTTTAAATAAATCAAAGGTAAAACCAAAATAAGTATGTAACCTAGCTTCAAAAACCAGTATATGCAACATTAGTTTCAATAGAATACAGCAAACGGCTTAGTAGACGTCCAAATGTGTGTTATCAGTAACTCAATGGAGTCATACTTCAAATCAAATGTCAAATCATAAATAAGTGCATTTTCTAGTTCCAAAAGCCAGTATATGCAACATTAGTTTCAATAAAATACAACAAACAGCTTAGTAGACGTCCAAATGTGTGTTAGCAGTAACTCAATGCAAGCCATATTTCAGTTCAAATGTCAAACAAAAATAAGTGCATTTGCTAGCTTCAAAACTCAGTATATGCAAAATTAGTTTCAATAAAATACAACAAACGGCTTAGTAAACGTTCAAATGTGTGTCAGCAATAACTCAATGGAAACCTTGCTCCGAGTCAAATGTGAAACCACAATAAGAGCATTTCCTAGTTTCAAAAGCCAGTATATGTAACATTAGTTTCAATAAAATACAACAAACGGCTTAGTAGACGTACAAATGTGTGTCAGCAATAACTCAATAAAAGCCATGCTTCGATTCAAATGTCAAATCAAAAATAAGTGCATTTCCTAGCTTCACAAACCAATAGATGCTACATTCAGGTTCCGTCACGAGGTTTACGTTTTGCATGATACTTCAATCCTCACTTTCTACAATTTACCCACTCTTTCAAATTCTACCAGTTCGAGTTTAGTCAAATAAAATGTTATGCAGTAAAATCACATGTTCTTTTTATCTCAATTTCTGTATATCTCACTCTCAACTTATATTTATGCACATGTTCTTCTATAATTTACAACCGCTTTCGGAAACTTTCCAACACAAATTTAGACAAATTACATTTTATTCAGTACAATATGTTCTTGTGTTTGTTTTTGTCTCAGCTTTTGCATATCTCACTCTCAACTTATATTTAGCGATTCTGCTCATGTTTATATTTCTGTAATTTACCAACTCTTTCGGATGCTTTTCAGTACAATTTCCGTCAATATCACTTTTTTATTTACTCAAATAAGATCATTTTTGTCTCAGTTTCTCTATATCTCACTCTCAACTTATATTTAGCGATTCTGCTCTATTTATATTTCTGTAATTTACTAACTCTTTCGGAAGCTTTCCAACACAAATTTAGTCAAATTATATTTTATTCAGTACAATATGTTCTTGTTTTTGTTTCAACTTTTGTATATCTCAAGAACTTATATTCAACGATTCTGCTCGTGTTCATTATCTTTCTGTAATTTACCAAGGCTTTCAGAAACTTTTCAGCACAAATTTAGTCAAATTACATTTTATTTAGCAAAATCAGTGTTTATAATTCTCTCAATCGAACACCATCCCCAACCAAAGCTGTATCAAACAAATTTACTAACAATACAATGTTCCTAGATCTTCTTAATAATAACAACTACTTAAAGTTTCTTACATTCATACCAATAATCAAAAATAATAATTTCATTTCTTATTGTTTCTTTTAATTATTCATTTCTTTTTTAATCTTCAATATCAGAAACTTCTCTGTCTGTATATTGTTTCCCCCTTTCTTTCTTTTTCATCAAAATTAACTTGTTGCTCCAGGCAATGACTTGATTACGACCTCTTGTAGTTTGGGTTACAAAGTGAAAATTTTTCTTCCAGTTTTTTTCTTTCAAAACAAATTAATTTTTTCTGTGTTCTCTTCAACGAAGAAGACAAATGCCTTGCGGGGTAGTAGATATTTTCGGTTCGCAGCGAGGCAAAGGGATGGAAATAATTATAGGTATAAAATTGTTTGTCCACAACGAAGGTAGCCAAAGGCAAGGGGAGGTGACACTTTGATTAATGATGGGGCGTGTTTTAATTTATTTTTAATTAAAATATGCAAAGTACTATAGATTTCCCGGGTAACCCTCCTGCAGATTTTGTTTAAATGAGACAAATTTCGCTGTGGTAGTCTTTATGAACTTCGATAATGATTCACTATTGATACTTCCACATGGTATCAAAAGTCTGAAAACATACGGTTTCTTCTGTAACGAATGAAGTCTTCCAAATTGTCAGTGCTTACTGACCTGAGAGAAATATTTTTGTCGTACTCAATTGAAGGATATCGGGAGAAAATCGGGGGTGTTTATTTCTAGCGATTTTGTGCTGTGTAGCTGTATGTATTGGGGGAAACTGGAGCTACAAAACTGCCAAAGAACGAAGGAAAAATATTCATAAATGACCACAGGAGACCATATTACATTTGTTGAGCCGTTTAAACTTTAAGAGATGAAAAATTAAAACTTGATTTTCTCAATCAACTTGTTTTGTGACATTCCTTGTTTTCTCCCGACACCCTATGCCATATGCTGCTGTTGTCTTTTATTTGGGTTGATATTTTTACTGTCATGTGATGTGTATTAACACTGATTTTATGGGCAATGCATTAACGTTATTTGTTTTCTTTCGTTAGGTATTTAAACGTTATTGGCATTTGAAGTAGGTTCCCAGGACATACAATTTGAATTTCAAATATCATCGAATAATTTTAGCTATATTTGCTAAACGTTTAACATTGAAGTTGGATATAAACGTTTATTTATTCAACAAATACTACATAAGACTCAGAGTTTCATTTTACAATTGAAGACAACACAACAATAATAGTATAGGGAGTATTTCGAACGTATTGGCCCTGCCCTATTCAAATTACCATTTGTCTGGTGTGACCGACGAAAGCAGGGAAAGCCTCAAACAGGAAGGGTGGTCGCTTGACATGAACACATGATATTCCAAATTCGAAGCTGTTCACGAAAAGATTACTGCTTTGATGCTTGTTGCATACGAAAATATCAGTATTTTTCATTTTGGGTGGTAGGGGAGGAGAGCCTTACATTTGAAGTTTTAGGTTTTGTTGTCTGAAATATTGTAGCACTTATTTTCGTAAGTAGAGCCAACTGTACAAAATTTTAACATTTGGGAACGATCAAATGGGACCATTCCCAAAATTGACCCACTTGATATGAATTATTCTGTATATGATTTGTGAGCTCCTTTATTTTCCATAAAACTAAGATAGTCCTTGTGAATTGATCCAGGAATTATTTCTACGGTATCAATGCTGCTTTCGTTTTCGGATTTAATATGTCTAATTTCACTTTTAATCGACAAATGAATAAAGAGGAGAAACTACGCATGACTGGCAACCCTCAACTCGCACTAAATGACTAAATACTTGGTTGGCAAATGTTGTTTGGGCTTTATGCCGGTGGCGTGTTGCCAGCAACTAAAAGTTGGCTTTGGTTGGAAGGAGCGGTCATTCCTTAGTTACATCGTCTCTGAGTCGTCTGCCAAATTCCGTACTCATGGTTTCAGTTCCAACAGGCGGAGGAGGAAAATCGTGTCTTGTTGTTTATTGGAAGGGACGAATCACGGCTACAATTTCAAGGCTCAAAATAGTGTTCGCACTACTTAAAGCTAGTATGTAAGTGCATTTTAACCATGCAATGACTGTAGATAATTACAAAGAGGTTATTTTGTAATAACGATATGCAAGTTAGAAGTTTATTACATTTGCACGTGACAAAAGTATTTCAGAAATAAAGCAATGTATTTGACTTACTACTAAATAATAATGATGATTCCGAAACTAGAAAAACGTATGGAAATTGGAAGTGCATCCTGTGATTATTAATCCAGTTTAATGGCTATAGAGTCATTTAGGGACGCCCGACAAGTTAAGCATGTTTTGTATCCTGGAGAAACGCATCAAGCATTGAGATGATATTTTTTCACGTTTTCATAAAACTTGTAATCTCTTCTTTCGTTCAATATATGTTACACTCAGTACACCAAATACTCCTTTAACTGAGCGTTTCCGAATAAAACCACTCTGAAGAGTCGGAATTCCTTTACTACATAGCGAATTCAGACATGTTATTGAGGCAATTCGAACAGGGAATGAAAACACGTGTAGATATTACCTGTGTTGAATAACACTTAACCATAAACGAGGATTCCATGTATTAACACTATCTGACAGATTAACTTGAAATAAAATGAAATTAAAATCAATTAGATGTACAACCAGTTTCATCTTATTTCTAGATTTGACGTGACTTCAGCTATCAAAATACAACAAAAGCTGTAAATAATTGATTTTTTCAAAGCTTGAGAAGTTATTTTCTGTGTTTTGCTTATCTTACTGAAAATCCATAAAGTAATATTCTGGAAAAGCACACAGAAGAACACACAGCCCTAGTGGTCCAGGCGGTAACGTCGCGAACTTCTGATCAGTAACGGGTAGACATGTGGGTTCGAAACCTACGGTCGACCATCCTTACTGAAGTTTTCCAGAGTTTCCCTAAGTTTCACCAAGCGGACTCCGGGATGGCACCTTAAGAAAGGTCCTGAATGATACCTTCCCGATCCTTACCTGAGCCAAAGATGACAAAAGGCCTTAAAAAATTCAAATTCATATTGAAACGCACATATCCTCTTTGTGAGCGAAGTTACATAAGATAAAACACTTTCATGCATTTGGACAAACTTAAAAGTTCATACCTTGGTATTGATTTGTGTGACGGCAATCTTACCAAATTTATATGTAACATAAATGATCGTCTAACATAGCATTCATGGAACAATTTAGAGCATACGTACTAAACACTGTACTAGTATCCTAACTAGTATTATTGTAGAATCGTCCACCACAAATTGCCGTCCGAGGTAGTCGTTTGGTTTGAGGTGTCAGCTCAGCCTATCCAAGGTCGCAGGTTCGCATCCTACCTGGGGCATGGATTAATGTGGATTTTAAAAATAATTGTACTTTTATAATCGAGACAGGTCGAAGTCAAAAAATTACTAAAATGACTCACGAAAAGAGAAATGTTTATCAAAGTTTTTACCACACAAATTGAACAACATTTTGTACTGTAGAATGTCTCTCTACAACTAAACAAACTTTTTTCTTCCTTTCCGAAACTTATTGTCTTCATGAAGATCTATGTAGCACATAGGCCTGACCAGATTTTCAGTCAGGGTTTCTGTCCAAAAAGTTATTTCACATACTCAGGGGACGTTAGCAGGAAACCTGCTTGCTCGTTGCATTTCCTTTGTGCATGGAAGTTCCCTTTATGGGTGGAGCCTTATTTGTACAGATTTTGTCCTTATAGTAGTACATGATGCTAATTTCGTACGTTTCTTACCACCTTCGCTTAGAACTTTTCTCATTTTCATTTGAGAGTGAAGATAAACCTGACTCTCTTCAACTCCAATGCTGTATCGTTACTTTGATTGCCAGTGTGTGTTTGGTAAACGTGTAGATTGCCCAGATACCTCCAAATTATGCTGCAATGTTGATGGTTCTTGCAGCGTTTTATAAAATCAATTGTAGGACTGCCTCAAAGTGTATGTAATGTCCGAAATGCCCCAAAATGACGAACATTCTAAATATATTTAATTCTGGCAATTACACAACTGACAAGAGATGACTCAACGACCTATGCGCAAGCAAGGCTTCGCCCGTCGATACTATTCCGAGATTTCAAACGGCTTGATCAACACCAGTTCCGTTGACCGTAAGAAAAACCTGTATTTTAAAACAGAGTGTTTCTTTCGACAAGTTACTTTGCAAAAATAGTCTTCCTTCGTGAACACAACGGCCTGGGCCATAGTTGCCTAAAGGCCTTAGAATAAATTCAAATTCGTGAACACAAGTAAGCTGAACAGTCTCAAGAATAATACTTGTTTCTCTTTAGTTATGTATCAAGAAATGACTAACTGTACAGTCTACAGAACTGTCGGAATTCCCAAACTGTCGGGAGTTTTCCGAATGACCATATTGTATTATACAGAAGTTTCGAATGCTAAAACCATTGGGTCTACGTAAACGATTGCTAAAATAAAATAAAATAATAAAAAAAAAAAAAATCCGATGCTTTTTATTATCTTTATTTCGTGTCATCTGCTACTTTATAATAAATAATGTAAATCCAACTATTTACAATAGAAGCACAACAGAGAGGCAGTGGGTGGTTCGCGAGATTTTCGGGTGACGTTTATTTAGAACTAGACAAAATGCTCGCCCAGTCGTGTATTTTTAGGTACAAAAGGATTTTTTAGGTTGATGTACTGGCCGTTTCTCGGCTTGAAGCCGTCACACACATTATTCAGTTAGCAATATTCATCAGATCAAATCACAGTGGTCTACAACAGGTTATCTACCGAAAAGTCAGATACCGAGCGGCTGTAGCTCAGTTGGTAGAGCATTGACTTAGCAATGGGAAAGTTCTGAGAAGGATTCCAGCGGCTCCCCATCCTGACTGAGGTTTCTCCAAGGCTTTTCCTCAGTCACACCAAACGAATGCGAGTACCTACTTACAAATCCCTGGCCAAATACCTTCCAACATTCTCTCTCCCACACTATCCCAGCCTGAGCCTGAGAAGCCAAAAGTCAAAGACAAAATTCTGAGACTCACTGTCAGATCACACATCACGGTTAGCAACTGATTTATAACAAAAGCTCTCCTGCTCAAGCTTGAGTGTTCTAAAAACTTCACAATGTTTTGGAGTTTTGGATATACAATATACTGAAAATTATGGAATGTTCTAAAACTGAGGTAATGAATTATTTTTATTTACAATATTTAGATACCTGCAATGTGAAATTTAGGATGAACGGTACCGGGATAATTCAGACAACTGATAGCAAGAAAATTGTGAACATGGATGTATGATTTATTTGAATGGCAGGTACTCTGCTGAATTTGAATTATGCCTAACCGAATGGAAATTTTTGGTTAGCAAGGTAACCACTTGAAGGATATGTAAAAAATTCGGTAAATGAATATCCGTTTTCTTTATATAGTATAAAAGGTGAGATGGTAAATGCTACTAATAGCTAATATCAACATGCACGGCAGTGCATGAGCCAAGTTCTTCACGTCAGAAAACGTTAGCACTGCCAGAAGCATGTTATACAGGAACAAGAGTTTATGGCAAAATCGACGATTTGGGGGCCCCGTAAGAAAAAAGATGTTAAAGATAGGAATATGAGCTTTTGCCGTTAAGGAGATATGGTAAATATGTGCAGATTTACAAAATTTCATATTCGTATCTCAAACTATGTTATAGTTGTGGACCCCTGAAATTGCTCATTTTAGGCTAACTGACTCACTCACTCACTCACTGACTCATTCATCATATTGTTTAGGGTGTTTGGAGTAAGCTAGAAACATGAAATTTGGTATGAAGGTAGAGGATGATAAGTAGATAAAGGAAAAATTCCGACATTTTGAAAAGGT
>JAGDQP010014383.1:17695-45349 GCA_022664845.1 Lepisma saccharinum | reverse complement strand
GGCAAGGTGGAAACGCGTATCGGATAATCGACAACGACGTTAACAATAGCGTCCGAGCATCAACAACCCGCGTTTAATCACGTGACTTCTTTTTTGTTTTCAAGAGCACTGTTGACGACATGTAACTGATGCAACGATGTTACACATAATCCGATGTCATTTCGCTCGACACAATAAAATATATCATCCTTTCTGAAGCTTGCAAATAGTCACTGCAAATATGTAATTAGATTTCAACAGGTTGTCTATAATTAAGAGAAACGAAAAGGGTTACCTTCAGTGCGGCGTACAAGTCGTCCAGCAAAACGAGGTATACGTTACTTATTCCTAGGCGATAAGTATCCCAGCTTTTCGTCCTGTTTTTGTGTTCCTGTAAATCCTTGGAACTTACTGATCCTTTTGCACTATAAGTTTTATATATATAAGTAATTACACTTATATAATTACAGTTTCTGTCGCTGACGCACATTTAATGTTTCCTCTCCGGTGCGGCGCGCAATGTCTTCTGCTGTATCGCTCGATGCAATGTTGCCAGCTCTCTCGGGCAGAATTGTCCAGCACTGACACAAACATACGCCGGGCGTTGACTCAAGCGTCTCTTCATGCATGCGACGATATCAATGCGTGTCGGAATATAAAAAATACTTTAAGAATATCCAACTGCACTAAATGTTATTATAATCATGTGAGGGCGAATTACCTGTCCGTCACACGGCTCAGTGTTATTGAAAGGACAAAACGGGAAACAGAGCCTGTTAACCCTCCATCACCACGAGTGACACTGATTCAGAGAGCAAGACAAAAAAATAACCTTTTTGAGATAGTGGAGATGAATGTTTTGTGCTCTGTACTCTGTCTGCTGTCAATAAGTCGTAAAAAACCCTTGATGGAAAAACATCAACATGAGGGAATCTACTTGCATGATATTGGAGAAAGGCAGCAAGCTTTGGTACATACACGCCCTCTGAATGTGAGAATTGTGAATTTTCATCAAACGCGAGCTGCCGACATCCTTGCAGCAAAAGTTTTTGGCAATTAATTATCCCAATAAAGTTAATTATCCCGATCTATACAGCAAGAGAAACATGGAAACGCCCTGAGAATGTTGTAATATCCACCTGTGTTTTACATATCCCTCAGGTTCCATTAATGAAGAGCAACAATGAGAATCTCAAGTTTTGCAGGATATTAATTGGAAAAACACTTAGTGACACAAACAGGTAATATGCAGTTCCGAGTTCTGTAGACCTCTGAGAAGGGTCTTGGCTAGCGCGCGGGGTTAAGTGGGAAGTGCACAAGCAATCAGCGACAACTCGCACTTTCACTACCTACCTCGCATTGGCTATTAAAAGTGTCTTCCTACCCATGATCACGCTACGACTTCTCCCTCGTGGCTACAGAACTCAGAACGAGAGTATTGATTTTGTAGTTAAGGAAGTGAGTGGTAACGACACCGATTTGCAGAAAAGTACTCCAAATATAATTTTACATTGTTGAATTGATAGTGCAAAAGTTTACTGCATATCAAAGGTTTTCTGACTTAAAACACAATTTTTTTTTCTCGAAACATTAAAACTGAAGGATACGCCGTTTTTCCACCAAACTCTTCAATTCTCAATTGATGTGCGAATGTAATGTTCAATATTTGAGTTCGTTCACAGTAGAAACGGTAATTTGCACGATATTTCGAAATGGCTAAAACATTCAGGGTAGCTTGTCCCCTTTATCATAACGCAAAGTTTGGTTGTAAATGGAATAGTCTGTTTTCCTTAGATTCGATACTTGTATTTCTCACACTGAATGAATTTGGAAGCCCTCTATATTACATAAAGTAAAATATAAGAGTTAACTTTCCACCACTTCACAAAACCACAATGCACTACTGTTTGGTTAGAACGAAGATTATCCATTTAAAAAAAACCGCATAATTAAACACTACTTTAAATTTTAATAATTATAGCTTAACTATTTCTATTTAACAAAAACTATTTCCAATTAAGGCACAAGATATTAAGTATCTGGGTTTCTCTCTAGAAATTTAGAGAAAATATTTGACAGAAAAAAAATTAAAGTATTCTACATAGATGACGGTATACCCAGAAGACAGTAAATATTATTTTTATGTGTAATATGTATGTGCGATTTTAGGAGTCAATATATGTGAGAAAGACCATTTTCATTCTTTTTTTAGAACTACTAACAAGCTATGCTTCGATGAATTGTAATTAGGTCTTAGCCACAGCCCCATAGCGACTCGTTAATACTGCGGAAAGTTTGCCGAGCTTAGTTGCCTCATCAATCACAACGACATCAAGCGGCAAATATTTAAGCTACGCCTGTCATTATAATATGATCTCTTGTTTAGAGAAAAGTAAATGTATTTTTGTTTTCGTTATTATAACCAGAAAATAAAAAGAACAAGACTTCATATGGCCTGTTATGTCAAAGAGCAAATTGTCTTTAACAATAATTTCACATTGACGTGTCATTAATTACTTTTTTTTGTTTTCTGTAAGTAATAATCAATTATATTCATAAACAGAGATGTGTTCCTGGTATATTCTAGAGAAGCTTTTCTCAAACTATGGTACGCGATGATTTGGATACTGGTACGCGAACTTTATGGAAAAATAAGTAGTAAATATTTAGCTAACCTTACATATTAAACCTCTCCCTAATAACACGAGAGAGTACCTCAATTCGTTCCTAAGATTTTTTTTTAAATTGACATATTCCTAAGGAAGTACACGCAATAAAAATACAAATGTTAAAAGTTATCACAAATTTGATTTCATAGGGCCAGGATAAAAACTGAACTGCAATTTTTAAGCTTGTGGTAACAGCAAGTAAAATAAAATAAACCTTACCAATAAATATTATATTATAAAATTCTGGTACACACATCTCATTAGTAGTAATGTGATACTTATATTCAATAATTTTTAAACTTCACGTGTTGAAAATATTGCGCAAATGTATTTCAAACATATGTAGAGAGCAAAAGTCTAAAAGAAGGTAATATATCTAGTATTTCGTGTTGAAAGAAAATAATTATTTACTGGAGAATGTAGATTTTAGCTGTTTTAATCGAAGTAAACTTGGTTTTAATAACATTGTTTGTAATATATTGTCGTTTAATTCTATTATTCAAAGTACCATTCCATTACCTGCGTGGTGTGGCTGAGGACAACCAGGGAAAACCTCAGTCAGGATCGCCGACACTGGACATCGATCGCGAGATCTCCTGATTACAAGGCAACCACGCTACCGAATGGCTACCTCGTCCGTATGATGACCACATACTGATGCAATTTTAAATATTACTTATATTATCATAGAGATAAGGCGAAAGTATGAATTTCCTTGGATTTTACTTGCATCTCTTTCGGATGTCCAGTTTTGGACGTGTTTTAGGCTTCTATTGGATGTTCCACTTTGAGCCTCTGACCTCTTTTTTTCTTTCGAATTTTTAAAAATCCAAAATTTCTTATTTTGTTCATTTTGGAGGCCCAATATGTCTGTTTTCGTTGAAGCGCTAGCTTGAGTGCAAATATTGCAAAAACCAACACAAAGAAGGGTTGTGTAATCACCAGATTGCAAATAAACATGTGCATGAAGATCGCTGAAATTTCAATCTGAAGTCATTTTCCTCCTAATCTGGCGACTTTTCAGGGTTTAGACGTTAGGCTGGGTACATATAAAGTAAATATATTTTTCAGGGAAGGTTGTAGCTTTGAGATTAAAAGCTGTAAGACTTCTGAGCGTAAATTTGACGTCCGTTTTTCTCTATCTGTTTTATTTGACACCTTAGCCTCGTTATGAGTCGATGTGGCTCAAGCGGTAGCGTGTCCACCCACGGTCCGGGGTTAAATTTCGTACAGGACGCTAGTGACTTTTCTTGAGTGCCCCCACACCTGACGCTCTAGCGTGACTCAGCCTCTTATCAAATTGAGTACCAAAGTGTCGTTGGTACTCCTGGTCACCTTGGAAAGGTAAAGGCGGTCGAGCGTTGGACTGACCACCGCACCTCACTTCGTACCGTAAGTCGAAAATATGCACAGCACTTACCTCCATGTCCTCTTGTGCCGTTTACAGCGTGTGCGTATTCCTCAGGGGATAGCTTAGCCTGCGTTATTGACAAACGAACAGAGGGATAAAGCAGAGTAAAAGAAGACCAAAATGTTGAACCACTGTAAGAGAAAAACCGTTGATTTTGAGCTAAATCACTGACGTCAGTGATATGCCCATAAAACCGTCGAAGGTAAAAGTGCACTTTACGGTGAACCACCGTTACTGTAACGATGGATAATCCATAAAAGATTTTTTTTACGGAGATACTTTCGTTGGAATTATGGTCATATCACTGACGCCAGTGCTCCCAGTAATTTTACAGTAATATCTACGGGATTTTTTTACAGTACTGGGACTAAAACATTTGCAAATATGGTCGTATAAAAGCAGTGGTAAATTATTAACTTGCACTACAATTGACACCTACGCTTCGTGAGTCAAAGAGAAATAACCCAATAGCATACCAAAGTGTCCTACCTGCATAAACACCAGTAGCACACAAACGTTGAAAATACATGGATTAAACGTTAGTACCGAAACGTTCTCTTAACGTTGTAAATGTACCGAAATGTCCACCTGTTCAACGGTTTATTCAACGTTGAATAATGGTTGAGAAGAAGCGATGAGGAAACTGGTTCAGTTGGCCAAAAGAGAGCATTAATGCTGTCTACTGGTATACACACATTTAGTTTCATTTTATCCATTCCTTTCATCATGATATACGGTGTTAAATTTCCAACTGTAAATTATCCAACCGCTGCTGTGGGGCTCGAACCAGTTACGTTCCGTACTCCTCGGTGGTAGCTCGTCGCCTTATCATTTCATTCTTGGATCCACCTGGAGAGTCCACTACGCTTTTACTGTGTATATTAACAGGCAGTGTAGAATGAAGTTGCTACGTCATGTATGCGCACGTTTCACCATCACGTAAGAAAAAAAGAATAAAGAATAAGGTATTTTCCTTCTTTCTTTGTTATGCACATTTTTCTTTTTAACACTTTGACCATCGCTACACTATTAAATTTGTATTTCTCAATCAGTGTAATATGTCGCCTTAGAAGAACGCATACAAAGCGAAATCTATGTCATAGTTGAAAACACTTCACATTAGCCCCCTATTAACGAAATTCTATCTTCATTTAAATATAGTTTAACATTCAATCTGTTTTCAACGTGCACATAAGAACATAACAATTAGTTTGTGTCATTCAATTAGTTTTTAATTATATTTTTTTGACATAACATTAGTAAGAAACATTAAACAAAATCTATACCATAGTTGAAAATAACATATCGAATACACGTTGTATTAATGTCTTATCAACGCAATGTCGTTTTTGTTGAAATAGGGTTTAAAAATAAACGTAACTTTTTTCAACCGATAACAGTTAATCAACGAAATGAACCTAAGATCAACGTTGAAAACACGTATGTGTGCTACTGGGGAAGCTGGACAGTCATTTTGAGAGTAAATCAACCCTCTGTACTAATTCAGCGGGCTGTAAAACAACTTCACCATCGTGTGGGTAGTAAGTGATAAAAAGAGTAGTTTTGAAGAGTATATACTAAAGGGACAAGCGTTTTCATTGTAAATAATAGATGGCGTAAATAATTGATTTGAGCTTAATTAATATAATTAACAGATAAGCTTCAAATAGAGCAAGAAAGTTTCAAAGTGCTGACAAGTCATTCAATCCCAACAAATATAGCTCATTAGCAGAAGCTTAATACAGAAATTGGCGTGGTGTAATCACGTAAAAACCACTGAATCATGAAAGCAAATATTGCCAGTTTAATTTCCTTTCTTTCACGTTCTATTGCATACGTGCAAAAGTTCTACCCGTTTCTGGTGTGCATAGGGTCTCTTGTAGAAGTACGAATAACACAAAAAGAACTCACCTAAGACTGTAAATACAGGACATCGTAGTCGATGAGCTCTTGCCATCTTTCTGGTAGGAAATGAATCCCACGCTGATGGAGTCGAAGAACTGTTGTATGGTAGTTTCCACAATCTCCAAATCATCAAAGATTTTCCGAGCGAAGGAGTTCTGCAAAGCATGCGAAACAGGTGGTAGTCTCTACGGACCAAGCCAGGAGAATAGTTCGGGTGGGGTAAAATCTCTTAACAAAAGTCCATCAATTTTTGATGGGTGATGACATCAGTATGTGACCTGGCGTCATCATGATGGATGATGACTTCTACGCGATTCACGAGGCCTTGTCGCTTCGATCGCAATACTGCTGGTAGTCTGTCCAATTGTTGACAGTAGGAGGTGTGATTAGGTTGCAGGGCCTGCCAGAGAACTATGCCTTTAACATTGCACCACACATTTAATATTACCTTCTTGGATTTGAAATTCTTGTTTGGACGTCCATGGATGCGATTCAGAAATACGACACAGTCCTGCAACGCTTTACGTTCCGGTTCAGAGCCCGCTTATCATCACCCGTGACAATGCGTGTCAAGAACCTGTCATTTTTGTATCGGGAAAGCAAGGAAACACGATGCGCCCCTCTTGTTAAGTTGTACTGAGCTGATGTGCCACTCGTCTCTCAACTGTTGTCCTCTGTGCCTGGAAGTTTTCAGCTAATTCCTCTACGGTTGGATTCGGACTGTTTCGTATGGCATGGCCGGACTGTGTCTTCGGAAAACACTGATGGACGTCCAGATAGCTTCTGTGTACGTCCATGAATTTTCCGAAATCACCGAAGATATGTGGTATAGTTAACTGTGTCTTCATCATACATTTGCCAAATGTCGTGGTAGGTTTCGGCCGCATTAGTGCCTTTATCGAACTCAAAAAGTAAACAGCGTCTGATGTGCGCCGTATCGGTGTCCATTTCACCGACATAATACAATGTTCCTATCTGCTCTTCCACACACGCTGCTCTGGTTTAATGTTCCCCGATTAAGTGGCTACCGACTCACAGACTGACAGCGCCACCCAATAAGTCAAAACGGGTAGAAGATTTGCACTTACCCAATAAGTAATAAGCAAAACAATAGTGTGTTTACGTCGCACTCGGCAGGGAATTTAACAGAAAAAAAAAGTGCACAAAAATGTATAAAATATAATGAAGAAATATCATAGTATTACCATGTCTCTCTGAAAGTGAATTTTGTTCGGTACACAGTGTTTTTCACTATCCTCTGATCAAAATATGTTACGAACTTTTGAATCGAACTAGTGAATCTAAAGTGAAAAGAACAACGTCACGATTGTTTTGTGTCGTTATAGTTTATTAGTTCGATCCAAGATGGCCCAAATTCTACCCGCCAACACATTTACTTCTTTCCCAGGAATTCAGAACAGCTAATTAACGCAAGCTATCTCGTTAAAAAAAAAACTCTTTTTCGTAATGTTCACAATTGAAATCGATCTACGCATATAGGACTGTGCACCGACCGTGTTGTTTTTCCTACCTGAAGTCTCTTTTCAGTCTGTGATGTTTCAAATATATTTGAGATGTTTTTTATACTGCCTTCACACATATAGCACTCTAGGCCTGAGCGAAAGTTGCCTATAGGCCTTAAATAAAATTTAAAAAATTCAGATCCAACTGCGTCGGCCCCTGACCGTGGGAAATCCCTTTCAAACCGACTCAAAACGGATACGGTAGACGCACGATCGGTACACAGTCCTCCTACACGTGTGCATTAAACCTTTAAGTTGCATGGAAGTGACGAAACACTAACTCATTTTATGTAGAAGTGCAGATATTTTTGTAGTCTACAGGTAAGTTCGGAAACCACTTCAGACTTTTTTTTTTTTTTTTTACTAGATTGAAACAGGTTTTATATTTGTGAAACTTTTATTTAAAATTTAATAATTAATTAAATTTACACCACTCTTTGAATAAAATGTTTTTTTTTTTTGTTTGTTTGTTTGTTTTGCTTATCAAAATTTAACGTTTCACTGAACTGATACATATTGCTATTCTTGGCATTCGGCTTTCTTTACAAAACAATTGCTTCAAAATTCATTAATTATTCAAATTAAAACTTTTCTCATATAAATTGTTTATCTTTTACGTCAAAAATAACGGAAACTCTGGTTTCAAACTTCAATTCGCTAACATGCGCTGTTAAATGTTTTTTACACGTTGTTCGAAACTCTGAGGAAAGTTCCGCAGAAACTATAGTATTTCATGTTGTTTCATTGGACGCATTCAACGGACTAACGTGACACTAAGCGCTGAGAGAGAGCACTTGAATCTGATTGGTTTGCCTATAGGTAGTAGTAACCAATACGATTAAAACGCTCTCTCAGCGCTTCGTGCTTGCTACCTTAGTCTCGTGAATGCGCCCATTGAAATCAAGGAAAATCACAAGGCCTTTCTGTATGCTGAAGTTGACATATTAAGTTGTCAGTTCTGCGCATGCGCTGAATGAGAAAACGGTTTCTTATCGTAGCTGTGAATTGAATTCTGATCAAATATTTGCTGCCGCCATTAAGATTACTTCTTACTTTAAAAAGAAATTGGAAAATATTCTAAGTGAATGTGAATTCCGATCCCCAGTTGACAAATGCAAAAGTGATTAAAATTGTGGCGTAATTCGTGGTATAACTTAGTTTGTGCCTTCGCGGTCCAGGCAATGCACTTCTGACCTTCAATACCGTTTGGATCTGGTGGATTTTATGTCTATCAATTTTGTGTAGTCGGTAAGACGCTGATCTAACTGATCAACTTGTGTTCAAATCTTTCCCGTTCTCCGAGTAAAAAAAGGTAAAGTTATCTCCTGTGCGATACACACGCGGCGTTAACGGCGCATGGGGGATGTGGAGGTAGCGCTCCACATTTTCTTGACCTACGGTACGAAGTGACGTGGGGTGATCAGTCCCACGCTCGACCGCCTTTACCTTCCCAAGGCGCCAGGAATACCAAGGACACTCTGGTACTCAATTTGATAGGAGGCTGGCAACTATGGTTACCTAGCTCTTTTCAGGAATGTTCCGGAAAAGAAATTAACAGCGTGTTTCTGAAAGAAATATCGAGCAATGGAATTTTATGGTTCCATATATTTTGTTACAACCCGTGACTTACATTTTCAGAGAAAGCTAAAAAGCAAAAAGTAATAACTAAATCGATGAATAAATTAATCGATACAATTTTTTATATAGTAATCGTTCTTCGTCCAAAAAAAACGCGCGAAATGTTATCGATACATACATAGAGACATCTCGTACACGTTTGCTAAATCGATCGATTTCAATGAGAAGAAAAAAAAACAAATAAAAGAAAACAGCTTGCTTCTGAAATAGCATGAACTGTTTTTCTTTAGATTACATGATGAAAAGACAATCATTTTCCTGTACCATTTCAGAAAGGTTCCATTAAATAGATTACTCTAAGCTTTTTGGTTTAAAAAAAAATCCATTCTCTCGTATTACCGTAATCAGTGGCAGAGCGTTCAACAATAGAATTCCATCAGAAGAACAACGACGTCATTAATCGTTGATTGGAAGATTTTCAGTAAAGATTAAAGAGAAGAGTCATTTGCTCTTGTAAATGACTTTTCGCATTTGATCTTCTTTTTTTTCTTGTTGTTAATTATTTACGTACTACTATAATTACCCGCTTAGCAAAAAGGGATTTATAATCATTTAGTATTTTCCCCCTCTATCAGCATTATACTATCGAAAGAGAATATGTGACTGTCTTGATGCTGTGTGTAAAAGTAAGACACCTTAAATGTTATAATAAAAAAGACCTTTGAAATGTGGATATGGAAGAGGGTAGGAAGAATGAACTGAAAACACATAACACGTAATGAGGCAATGTTAAAGAGGCTAGGCAAAAGGATACAAACTAGAGATAAAGAAGAGAACTGGTTAGGACATTCTGTAGATAGATTCAATACTGAATGGATGAAATTAAACGTGGGATTGAAGAGAAAAGAGAAACAGTGTTAATGTATTCTTTACTGTACTTCGTCGTACGTTTAAAACAAAAGAAAAAAAAACGCAAGAGTGGGATACGCGGAGAGACCTGAAGCTGCATTGAAGTACCTGCCGCATTCAGCACATAACTAATGATTACAAGGGACATAGAAAAAGCTTCAAAATCCTTCAAGAGATCTTAGGGATCATCTTCCATTGAATGGTCAGTGTAAATGTGTTGTGTTTATGGTAAAAAATGAAAAGAAAAAAAGTTCTTTACATTTGTTAAAAACAAAGGTACCTGTACTTCGGCCAGGAACTAGTACTAACTGGAACTAATAAATAATAATTTATTATTGTTATTATTACCATAGCAAATTGAGTGATATTTCACGTAACTAACGAACGGCTAACAAAAACATAAAATTTTGACTTCATGTGCACTGGGAAAAATCGAGCTGCAGGTGATAATAGTACAATCGCGATATTTTGATGATATTCTGAACCTAGAAAAAGTCACAGTAATCCTGGTCATAAATAGGAGTTTTGTTGTAGTTATATTTCCTGGAATAATACCATGACGATTTTAAAAAAAAAGAAAAATGTATCTGTGTAATGAAGACATAACAGGCGCTAGGTAGAACCTCCACAATTCCGTGCTTAAAGATATTCTGTAGGTGTCTACGATCCTACATTCTATGCCTAAGTTCATGAAGCACCTAATTGACATATAGTTCTTGACGGAAGCCTCTATAGCGTAGTGGTTAACACGTCGCAGCACGATACACTGAGTAATCGATCAGAAGATGGCAGGTTGAAATCCAGACGTTGACAAGTGCAAAAAGTTTTAACTGTATCTGAAGGCGATAGAATAAAGACAAGCTATATAATCTAGAGCACATTTTTTTTCTGGAACTATACGTAATTCCATTCATTAAAACAATACGTTTCTCGCAGTGAACAGGAAAAAGTGGGGAGTGGGCCGTAAAATTAGTCGGGCCGAACGGTGGGTTAATGATTGACAACTACCCGACGACGCGTCGGTATTTCGATGTCGACCCGACGTTGGGTCGCTCACGTCGGGTCCTATAACAGAGAGAAATTTAGCACCTGTCCTCCCTGTTATATTCACATCAAGAGTTAAATACTTTCCTGCCAGCTAGCAGCGATGAGGAACGTATTCCTGCCAGTCTAGCTGGTGTAGCTGTATTCATAGGAGATGGCTCTGCGCACCAGTCGGCTATGGACAGTTGGATTATTTCATGTGCTGTTTGTTGGAACTATATGTTATTACAAAAGACTGTTGTACCAGAATATGTGTGCAATGATTCAATAAGAGAAATAATGTATGTGAGTTGTGTAGTAAAAAATATATATGGAAAAGTACATTTCTTGTAATAGTTAATTAACTACTGAACCACGTATACCACAGCAGTGGTTGAAACTTTTGAATTTTGAATTTTCCAAAATATGTAAACTGATGCCCAATAGCTAATAAAGAAACTTGTTTTTGATACATTAACGCTGAGTGTCTGAGGCTTGGCGGAGGAAATTACCTTCCTTCCACAAGCTGCGTTACCAGCAATCTCCTACACATAACACTTGACAGAGGGACTGCAGTCCTGCACTCTCTCCCACCGAACTAGTGGACGCTTCAACGGCCTCCCACAGGGTGGGTATTAGAGGAGGTATTCTGTTTTACCTCCCACACGGCGGAAGCTCACAAGCGTCACTCCTGCAGTGGCGCAAAAGTACTATCAAGGTGTAACGGAAGGTCTTGGCTTGAAAGTAGGCAAAGTATTAGAAAGCAATACAAGTACGGTCGGTCACGGTCTCGTTACAGTACTTGTGGTTTTCTTTCAAAACCCGACTCCAGGCCAATGGTCGGTTCTCGACGCTCGATCCGACTTTCCTCGACCAAATGACGACATCGACTTTCTTGCTGGGTAATCTTCGCCAACACCCACCCTTTCTTTTACTAGAGATGTCTATTGCGATGTGATGAAGAAAGTATGAATAACGCTTGGAAAGCCAGCTAGGGTGTATGATTTCGAGCCGACGAAGGTAGCCACGTGGTCTGAGGCGTTAGACCAGCGACTACAATGTCGTGAGTTCGAATCCCGCCCTGGGCGTAGATATTTATGAGTGCTTTTAACTTAGTTCTAAGGGCATCAGTCGAAACAGGAAATAAAGGAATATCTGTTGAAATCAGTAAAAAGTCGTCTCGTGACTACAGCGTCAGATTTATATTCCAGAGGTCCTCGGATCGATTCATGAGGACAAAGTTTTAATTTCTTTTAAGAAGTACAATATGTTTTTCTTGATCGTCCTGTCAAGCTATTCCAATCTTGATTCTTGTAAACTAGACTGACTGGTTCAACCTTATTTTAAATGTTTTTGGTTTGATTTGGTAAGCTTGCATCAAGTTGTCCCACTTGTCAAAGTAAGCTGATTCATTTTTCAATCAGGTCAAAATTACTATGTGGATAACCACTAGACCACGGGGTCTTTTCTTGTATTCGCACATCCTGATTGAGGTTTCTTCAGGATTTTTCCTCAGTCACACTAGTCTAATGGCAGGTTGATACCTTGAAACTAGACCCTAACCTTCAGAATCCACCCGTCCAAACAGAAGCACTATCAATTGATCTATACATCGTATATGAGCGCTAGACCATCATATATGGGTCAGACCATTACTCCGCTTTACGATTTTTTCTCTTTGAGATAGTGTGTGGTTCAAAGCAAAACAATTAGCCAGCTCACACGTGATCTCTCTCTCTCTCTCTCTCTCTTTCTCTCTCTTCTTCTTTCTACCTCACTAGCACACATACACACAGATACGCTGGATAGACAAGAGAAAGGGCCTGTTGTATGATAATTGCGTCGGCATAAACTCCTGTAATGAAATTTCAAGTTGCTCAACCACTAATTTCACTGTGAACTCTTGTCTGCTGTTAATCAAATTCTAATCTCCATCGTCGGTGGTTATTACACACCAATTTATCTGTTGGAGTAGATACAGAGTTAGGATGAACTGTAACAATAACAACAAAACAAAAAAAAATGGATAATATCCATTCGAGGAAGGTTAGTGAGAAGCTGCTATCATATTGAGATAACCCCGTTTAGCATCCATATAATACATGTAGGAAAGTAAACTGAGATTAAGCGATTACGTTAATTGCTCCTACTTTATATTTTTTTTCAACAAGCAGATTTTTTTCTTTTCAAAGTTCCAGAATCGTAAGATGGAAACACTGAATTCGTTTTATTAAATTTAGCCTTTTGAAGCATAGATTTTGCTTAAAAAGTAGGAATTTATTGGTAGGAAGGATATGATTCTTATGCAACCCTTATGATAATACTTATTGAGAGCAGATAATTACACTGAAAAATATCAGCCACCGTCTTAGCACTGTTGCCAACTCTTCATGATAAAATATCTAGATTCTGCGTTGAAAATCACTAGAAAGTCGCTAAATATGTTTTCGGGCAGAATACAGACCCACAAACTGCGGTTCTTGCAATATTTAACATGAATTACACATTTATTAATAACGTATAATGCATAGACACTTAAAACTAATAAAAAAAACTACACTGCATTCTGTTTTAACGACTCCTCTTTGTTGCGGTAGATTTTAAGGCTAGGGTTATTTTTGTTTCATTATAATATTTTTCAGACCAACAGTTTATTAGCAAAGATCACTTTTGTAGTGGCTGTAATATATTGTTATGTCATTTCCAAAGTAACTAAAAAAGGGTCGATAGTGACTATTGCAAAATTCTTGTCGTCAACCATGACCCTAAATCCACCGGACTTAGCGACTTGTAGTTAACATTTGCAACATTGCATAGTATCACCGATATGGTTACCTATTTTACTCGTCATATATTCATTGGAAGTGGCATTGTAAAGTTTTGTTTCTCCTTGATTCTCTTCGTGGTTATTTGACATTTAAAATCTGTAGTATTCTTAAAATATGAATAACTTTTTCTTGTAGTGGCAGCAGTGCCACCTAGCGGTTGTTGGTAGCAGCTAAGGAAAATGACTAACGATTAACTAATCGTTATCAGCCATGGACGTAAGAATATAATTGGACTAGTAACAAGCCAAAATTTAGAGGCCAGAAGTGCGCTTTGCCGCCATGTTGAATTGACCAAAACATTGCACCTGGCCATAAGAAGTAATGTTAATTGAGCCACTTTTAATTACAATTTTTTAATTTATGGGAAATAATTTATGGTATGTGAAGGTTGCGTCTGATGAAGCCGACCAAGGGGTACGTGTGAGGATAAACTGGAAGCAATATTTAAGTTTTTTCTTCAATAATAATAGTGAAATAATATCAGGTTTCAAGATTTGAATGATCACTGCTCTTGAGAAGGACGTGTATTGCAAGAACACTTATTTTATAATAATTAGTAGTTAAGGACAAATTTAGATAATTAAAATTTATTTGCACATTCACAATATCGTCTGCTTTCTTTCCAGGAAGTATGCGCGATCCGCCATGTTGGAATGACAAACTGCACTCCCAGGCGTCCCATTTTTATAACATTGAGTGAATTGCTTCTTACTAGTCCTATTATATTCTTACGTCCATGTTATCAGCACACGGTGTCGTGCTACTTTTGCAGCGTGACATCGTGCTATTGGTACAGAAGCAGTTATAAAGTTGTGTGTATTATTAGTGTGACCACCCTGTTTAAGTAACAGAACAGCGTGACTTCTCTACGATTCAGGTTGTACCGGGAAGAAAAACGCGCCAACGTAACAAAGATTTGAGACGAGGCTGGTCGTCGAAGTAATTCCTAGCGGAAGTTACGTTATCGTGGAGAGGGAGTGAATAATATTTTATTGTGTAGAAGGGGAAAATTGCCTAACTTTGAATTTTGTTACCTATTTCCGTGAAGTGTGTAAAATTTTGAAAATGTGTATAACGAAAAAAAAAATCAAACTTGACTTTTCTATCTCCTTGAGTTTTGTAAAATGTTGAAAAATAGAAAAGCAAAAATCAAACCTCACTCTTCCCTCCTATTTCCGTGAATTTTGGAAACTGTTGATAAAGGAAGCAACTATTTGTTAACAAGAAGAAGATAAATTAAAGCTATGTGGAAACAAGAAAAAAAATCGTTACCTTGCCGGGAATGGAACCCAGTCCGCAGGGCCTGCAATCCAATGTTCTGTTCACTAGACCAGTGATGCCCAACCTCGTTTTGCTCATGGGCCACATTAAAATATAGAGCAACCTTCAAGGCCAGATCATTATCTGATTTAAATAGTATACAAATTGGTACTCATTGTTTAATTGCAACATTTAGACGCTAATGTCGCAAAAGTAAGAAAATCCTTCAGTCATACGGACAATAAATGTTTGTAAAAATAGAAAAATCAAAGAATTAAAATAGTTTTTGGAACTTAGAAGTTTAAACATAATTTTACGTTATTAGTATGGGTTGCATACTGTCTTTTCTTAGTTGAGAGAAATTAGTCTCGAATATAGATTGAGGAGAAATAAAAGAAATGAAAAATTAAACCTTCCTTCGACATGTTTATGGTAAACAAATGCAACATGTGTAGCGGGCCGAAAAGGCAAAAGCTGAGGGCCATAGGTTAATTCACTAGACCAAGCAAATACTTCCCAATGACCGTTTTTCTAAATGTCCTTTATGTTTCAATGATTGGCCAAGATATGGCTGTGGTCACGTAACTTCTGTTAGGCATTCCCCAAAAGCGCTAGAACTAAGATGATTGTGTACTCCCATATCCAACTGTTGCCAGTTGGGTAAATGCATTTCATCGTAGAGGTAAGACACCTCTGAAAAAAAAATCAAGGCAAAGGGCATCCTTGGATCGACAGCATCTGATGCACACACTGTTCCACAAGGGAACACACTAAATGCGTAGTATGCTCGCCACTTGGAACATCACATTCGTCCAGCAGTTCGGCGGAAGAGAACATATCTCTTGATATCACATCCCCTTTTCCTACATGACAATACCAGATGGCTTATAGCACCACTACGTAAGGCCTCGAATAGTATACCCCTTTTGTTGTACTCCTATTTATCACATACAAATATTCTGCACTTTATTTGACTAGACAATAACACAGTATTCAGATGTTTACAAGTTTAGTTTTTTGCAATATCACTTTTCCCAGTATCCCACGTTTTACACTTCTCTATACTTTTGTGTTTTTGTTAAAAGTGTGTGTTCCATTAATACAAATTTATTCTTTTATGTGCAACTATTGAAATGCCTTATTAAAAATGACTTTTTGATTTAAAATTCACCGGCAAAAAAGGAAATAAAGGTATCCTAAAGAGCATTTAATAAATAATATAATTCTAGTATGTATTCCAAGATAAAGTATTAAACTAAAGTAGATTTTGAAGAGACTGTTTGTAGATACATCACTTTGCAAGACATGAAAATTTATCAGAAAAATATATTTGATTTCACGAAGTATCTTAATTTCACTTACGTCAGTTCGTGAGGTTCTACTCTGATACGCCAGAAAATTATTAATAACTCATGATGCTTTGGTTACAGTTACACCATTTCTTAAGGACACAAACACCGACATATCCAACTGTCTGGTGTCAATGACTCAAAAATACCATTTTGGTCAGTTACATCACTTCATGAGATGACCAACGATAAGAGAAAATTGTAAGCATATATTCTCCGCCAAAAGTAGTTACAAAAATGTACGCAACTGTTACAAAGTATTCTATTTCAACAAAAACTACACCACGTCATCTATGTACAAGTAAGTAGGGCCTAAATACAATACAGTATAATTAAACTGCAATTCGTGCTTTCAGACTACTGTCTTTAAAAACTGTGTCTTCAATCACAGAGTAAAAGCGTCATATTTAAACTGTTCTTAAATGCCTTTTTCGGAAATATCTCTCAAAACCGGACATTACGTGTCCGTTTGAGCTTGTGTCCGGGTTCGCGACAGTTGCTCTAAAAACCGGAGTGGCCGGTGCAAAACTGGGCCTTTCGCAGGCCTACTACATCGGAATAACTCGTTAATGATGTGAAAATGGAGGGTGAACCTACGACTCGTTCAATGTAGAAAGTACACGCCTCAGAATTTGACGTCAGAGCTACCTGCAATCGTTAACGTGAACTAGAGTGATCGCGTATTTTAAAAAAAAGCACCTAACGTGACTTTTCTAACCTAACCTAACCAATAGTTAGTGAACTTTACAAAATTTGAAAACGACTATATGTATAAAAGAAAGAAAAGGTTTATTTTTCTGGAAGAAAAAGTAAAACATCATCCGGCCGGAAATTGAATTCGACTTGTCAGTTTTTTTATTTACGCAGTAGTCCTTCAGGACACATCCAGAAGTCAAAACTGACGACCACTTTCTACTTGGAAGAACTGGTGGATCTTGAGCTCGGTGTATGTGGATTTTACGAGTATTGGTGTGGTGTACTAAGCAATGTGTTCGTAGCATAGCCCTACAGGTAAAATCTTACGAAGAGGGGGTTAAAGACAAATGAGGTATAACATCACAGATGATCACAAATTAGTGTCAAGTCCAGTTCCAGTCCTCGGTTCATGTTATAGTTCCGGCGATTCCAGTCTCTGTGACAGTTCAACTGATGTATTATAAGACCAGTTCAGATCATGGGCACAAAACGAACGGAATTCGTTAGTGGAAGTAGCCGTCATTCCGCAGTTCCGAGTCATAGATTAACAATGAAGAATATTGGTTTATATCAAAAGTTTGCGATGTAAAGAACTCGCTCGCCAGTGAAGATGAAAGTTAGTTCATTGGTCAAAGGAACCGTTAGCGATGATTTTATTTGTTTTGTTTTTTTCTTGCCTCCATTACAAGCAAGATAATGGTTAAAACTTGCAAAAATAATTTGACAAAACTCTTTTGGCGGAAGACGGAAGTTGTCCCCGCTTGACAAAGCGATGCTTGATTTGAAGAAATAGGGTAAAATCTCCCGTTTTCTGGGTACGATAAAGTGATATAGCTAGTCTTCCAGAACTTGTTTAGGGGGCTATCCCTCCTATTGCGCTGCTGTTAGACAATACCTTTTTATTACTCTTTACACATTGTAGGTAATCATGACAAACTAAGGAAATGAATGAATCTACTTTGTTCAGGTGCAAGTAAAATTCAATCTAAGAGACACCGCCCATTTTACGGAGCGATGTTCGGTCTGGCAGGTATTATTATAGTCCTTGTGCCAGAAGCCAAAAAACGATGTTTTGGTATAAAATGGGGGGACCAGATGAAACTTTCAGCACCTGTACACTGGCATGTATAGAGCACGCAAATACGTGATGAACATTCCAAGATGACGGTCATTCAAAATGGCGACCGACGCTATTTATTAAAATCAACATATCTCGGCTCTGAGTTATCCGATTTCGGTAACTCTTTTTTCAAATTAAAGTTAATTTCTTTGGCTACAATTTTATTTATGAGCAATATTTTCATAAATCTAATAATTTTTCTGTTAAATGTAAAAAAATATTTCATTTTAGCCTAAATTATTTTCTTATTTAATATTTTACTTTGAAACGACTGGTTTTAGAGAAACCTATGTTCTTACATAAAATATAGTTTGTAACTCAGGCTTTAATTTAAAAAAAAGATTAATTCAATCCGACAAGTATAACCCGAAATATGGGCAATTATTTGAAAATCTCTGCATTACGAGGTAAGATTACGGAGGCAGTAATGCGTGTAGCGGTTACATGATGCTTTGGTATAAAATAGAGAACAAATGAAACTTTCAGCTCTTGAACACTTGTCTATGAAGAGCACAAATATGGGTGATAGACCTTCAAAATGGTGGCTATCGCCGATTTTTCAATGTTATATATATCGGCATCGCATTACGAGATTTTCATGGTTCCTTTTTTAAATGAAAGATCATTTCTTTGACTTTTATTTTAATTAAGAGTAATATTTCCATAAATCTAATAGATTTTTTGTTAAATTTAAAAATGTACATTTTAACCTAAATTATTTTATTTAATATTTATTTAAGTATATTTAGTTTTAGTTTTTAAGGTGAATTAAAAAAAAATAACAAAAAATGTTTATTATTTTCTTATTTAAGGTCTTATTAGAATTTTTTTTTAAAGATAAATATATGCTTTAAAAATGCTGCTGGGCCGCGGTGGGTCAATGGTTTAGTACTCACCTCTGATGCTAGGGGGTGGTCGGTTCGACCCCTACTTATGCTATATGGACATTGTGGTAGACTAATACCATGTGCGTGGCTTTTCCCGGGGTTCTTCCGTTTCCTCCTAGTTTCTTTATTCTACTAATTCATCTCATCATCCATCCGGTCTGAGCGAAAGTTGTCTAAAGGTCTTTCAAAAGATGCTTCTTTTTATATATATACTTGTATTTGAAGAAAAGGGCAATAATATCCGATAATCTGGACCTACGAAATCACTTCTAAAAAGTTTATTTTTCTGTTGTACTGTTCAAACAGTTTAAGGCAAGTAAATGCATTGTGAAAGGTGTTATAAACTAACTGAAAGTACTTGATATTGGCCAAAGTGTCTCAGAAATTTATTAAGAAGTAGCATCAGCTGTAGTAAGGTTCCATTCAGGTCAGGCTGTGACTGTAAGTGCATTTGCAGGACAAAGAAAGATTAAAAGGTTTACTGGAACAGCACAAAATAATGTCACAACATTCAGAAGCTTAGGAATCGAGTGAACTGTTCCAGATCAGTTATTCAAGACAATTGGAAAGCTTACTTCTGACATGTATTCCAAGAAAATAAAAATTTGAAGTGCCAATGAACTGCGATAAAATTATTTACATCCCAAAGCGAGTGAAGTCGATAGTTGCTAACTACCATCGTGCAAGAATATATTGGAACGCGCAAATTTCCAGATAGGGATTTAGATACGAAGACTGGGAAAATACTCTTGAGGATACCAGAGATTGGAGGACATGAGTGGACAAAGGACAGCGAAGGAAAGCTATGCATAAATTGGATCACCGGAGCATCTGCACCAGAAACTGTTGTACTTGCCATCCTGCGTTCCAGTTGTTACAGAAGTGTGCAGTGATTGCTCTGGTTCAGATTATCGGTTAGCGTATTATTGCTCTTTTCTTCAAATAAAAGCAGTGTCTTTTCCAAAAGCATTTATTTATCTAAAAATAGTAGTTTTCTAACATAAATTTAAATAGTAAGAAAATATTATGCATAAAATTTTGTTTTTCCTCCTTTTTTAAAAAATAAATTTTCGCCTAAATCTAAAATCTGCGTCAGTCAAATATAAAATAAAAATGATTTCGGTTAAAATTTACATTTTTTACATTTAACTGAAAAACTATTAGATTTATGAAAATATTGCTCATTTGAAGTCAAAGAAATGATCTTTCATTTAAAAAAAGGAACCATCGAAATCTGGTAATGAGATGCTGATATATGTAACATTGAAAATGGCGATAGTCACCACTTTCAATGGCCGCCATCTTGGATAGCTACATTTTTGGAATATCCATCACGTATTTTCGTGCTCTATACGTGCCAGTGCACAAGTGCTGAAAGTTTCATTTGTTTCCCCCGTTTTATACCAAAATTTCATGTAGCTTCTGCATGCATTAGTGCCTCCATAACGTTGCCTCGTATTGCAGAAATTTTCAAACAAATGTCCATAGCTCCAGTACTTGTCGGATTTAGTTGATCTTTTTTTTTTAATTAAAGCCTCAATGACAAGCTATATTTTGTGTAAGAACATTGATTTCACTAAAACCAGTCGTTTCAAAGTAAAATATTAAATAAGAAAATAGTTTAGGCTAAAATGAACTATTTTTTACATTTAACTGAAAAACTATTAGACATAAAAATATTGTTCACAAATAAAAACGTAGCCAACAAAATTATCTTTAATTTAAATTGATGGAAATAGGATAACTCAGAGCCGAGATATGTTGATTTTAATAAACAGCGTCGGCCGCCATTTTGGATAGCTACATTTTTGGAATGTCCATCACGTATTTTCGTGCTCTACACGTGCCAGTGTACAAGTGCTGAAAGTTTCACCTTAGTGCAGTCTCTTAGACCTAAAAGTTTATAGTATGGGGACAGGCTAGGCAAAAGCACCATTTTTTTCATGTGTTCCGTATTGCTAACACTTTTGATTTTTGGTAGGATACACTTGAACAAGACAATGGTTCGTGAGTTATGAATTATATTCTAAGTGCGCGTGTCCGCCAACAGAGCGGACAGATGTTAAATAGTGCCGTAATACAAATAACAATACCTGGGTCACTACAGAATACTTTTATGCTATTTAATTGTCCTTTATGTGTTATGTATGTCATGTAATGGGTTGAGTATATATAGATGTGTGTGTGTGTGTGTGTGTGTGTGTAGGTGTGTGTGTGTGTGTGTTTGTATGCGCGTCACTGTTGTTTTGTACATCATACTTAACTTCTATTGTTTTCAAGAAACCTAATGTCACCTTTACATTCTCTATTTTTCAGTTCTGACCGTCTGTAGATGAAGACATGGATTGGAAAGCCTGCGTTATTTGTCAACAAAAAACTACCGAAGGGCTGAAATGTCCCTTGAACGCAGTACGACCTGGAGATAAATCCCAACCCTATAAGAACTTTCTAGGCACAGTTAGTGAATTTTGCAAATTGAACAGACTTCCTGTGCCTCTCTACTTCGAAGAGGAAATAAGTGTTGAAGATTTAATCAAGAATCAAGCTAGTTGGCATAAATACTGCCATGGGAAATTCAACAAATGTCAGCTTGCAAGAGCACAGAAAAAAAGAGACTTGGAAGAAGCAGGGCCATCCAGCGAAGGTGCAGAAGGTAAGCGACGTAGGGATCGCCTGTCACAGACAAAGAAGATCTGCATCTTTTGCACTGGAAGTGGGGGTGATCTTCATGAGTTCATGACACTGACGGCTGATAACAATATCAGGAACATCGAGCACTCATGAGAGAAAGAAGAAGCACCAATGACGGTAAAATGGAAGAAAGGAAGATAGAGGTGCGGGCTTTCATTGAACTTATAAACTTTATAGAAAACTCAGTAGAAGAAGATATTTTCAGCTTCAAACTGTTGGAGTTGCGTCACAAATATGCAGATCGTCTTATGGAACTTGGAGTTCAGAAGGAGGTCAACAACGTTCGGTTCAAGGAAAAGGTTCATAGCTGCAGGGCCAAGTGCAGAGTGATGGAAAGCATAATGTGCTTATTTTGGACCAGGGCATGAAAAAATGGTTAAAACATGCTTTCGCAGATTGTGAAGGAAATGCAACAATATTAGCTAAAGCTGCAAATATCATTCGGGAAGACATCTTTCTATCTGATGGATTTCATTTCGTTGGCACTTTCCCACCAAACTGTCAAAATAACTCTGTACTAACGACATTGAAAATGGTTGTTTCAATGTTATTGAATGGATGTGCCATCAACAGGCAAGACTCGCACGAATCACAGGAAACTCTTATAATTTCACAAACAATCATGTTTAATTGCAATAAAACAACAAAATCTGTGGTGCAATCTCGCCATTCTTTGTCTTCTGAACCGCCACTTCCGTTATACATAGGGCTGAATGTGCACACTCTTACACGATCAAGAAAATTGATAACTCAACTATAGCACCTGGGAATTTGCGTCAGTTATCGCCGTGTTCTTCAGGTGGAGAATCAGCTAGCAACTGCAGTTTGCCAGAAAGCACTGAGTGAAGGAGTAGTGTGTCCATCTACGCTTCGCAATGGGCTTTTCACAGTTGGTGCAAGAGATAATTTTGATCACAACCCTTCAAGCACCACTGCCAAGGGTTCTTTCCATGGTATTGGGATCAGCATCTTTCAAGCACCATCAACTTCAAAGCCAGGGCAAACCAGAGAAGCTCTCACTCTTCCTGCGGAGACGGAGAGAAAGAACCTATCTTTGCCTAACAGCTATGCCACTGTACCAACAGTAGCTCTGGAAGAATCCACAGTTGAGGCGCCAAAAATCAACATAACAAAGGTAGTTGTGGGAGAAATGGTTGAAGCAATGAAGTATGAGGATTTGTGGATTCAATCATCTCTTGAACTGATTAATAAAGAGAAGCTGGAAAAGGGAGACAGTCTGCCATGGTCAGCCTACCACGCTTCCCATCAGACAGAGCCATCAAATGAAGAACCTGCTCTTTCACAGCTTCTTAATCTCTTCTATGAGAGGGCAGCATCTGCGGCCATGATCAAGCATGGTATGGATGTTGTTCGTCAGTCAACACAGTTCCTGAATCCCATGTAGATACCAGTAGTTGCAATGGATGCTCCCCTGTTTGCATTGGCAAAGTACATACAATAGAAATGGTCCACAACACACGGAGAAGACAAATTTGTAGTGATGTTCGGTGGCCTCAACATAGAGTTAGCTGTATGGAAAACCATTGGCAAGTACCTCGAAGGCTCCGGGTGGACAAACTCTCTGACACAAGCAGGACTTGCATCGTCAGGAACAGCCGATTCATTTCTCAGCTGCTCACATATCAACAGGACGAGACATGCACACCAGGTATGTGCTGTTGTTCTGAAGAAGCTCCAGAGAGATGCTTTTCTTGCATCACAGTCCACAGACACTGCGAGTTCAGAAGAAACATGGAGACAGGAAATGGTTAGACAGAGCTCAACATTCCAGTATTGGGATACTATCTTGAGGCTTGAACTCATTGGTCTTCTTCTGGTTAGAGCTCATAGAGAAGCTAACTTTGTTCTGTATGTAGAGTCACTGAAAGCCCTGGTTCCATGGTTCTTCGCTTTGGACCATCAGAATTATGCTCGCTGGATCCCTATTTATATACGCGACATGGAAAATATGCCATCGCCCATCTTCCAAGAATTTGTGCAACATGGCCACTGGGTTGTTCGTAAAACAACAAACAAGTTCTCAGCTATGCCTATTGATCAAGCTCATGAACAGAACAACGAGCTTGTCAAAGGTTCTGGTGGGGCAATAGGACTCACTGAAAATCCATCACCGTTCAGAAAGTGGATACTATCAGGTCCTGAACAAGCACGGTTGCTCGAAGAGTTTGAACACAGTCGTAGTCTGGAAAATGTAAAGCATTGTCACCATGAAGAAGGCCTCGCAACACAGGAGAACTTCAAGCAACAGGTATTGAGCCTTGCAGAGACTATGAGGGAAATTGGCAATCCCTTCCTAAATGGTACTGACAAACTGCTGACTTTAGATTCTCATGATGGTCTCAACTAGTCTGTAGTGAATACAGTACGTACTATCGAAAAGGTTGGGTGAACAACAGTACAAAGCCTACTGCAAGTCAGTCCTCGTTGACTACGAAAGGTCTATTCACAAGAACTCCTTCCAACTGTTCAAGTCTCCTGCTCCGAAAATCAGTGGCAAGGAAGCATTCAAGATTGCAAGTCTGAAGACAGATGTCAATCTGTTTTCGAGATTGTACATCGTCGCACAACACCGAAACTGTGATATGAATACTTTCTTCAGCCATGAAAATCACCCATTTCCTCCATCTTTGTCTGATAAAGGAAAACTTCGATTTGGAAATAAGTCTGACTTGATGACATGTTTGGTAAAGACAGCAGAGAAAGAAGTGCCAAACGTACTGCAAATCGATGAAATCAATAATGAAACTGCATTTTTTGACCAGCTTGGATGACCCGAATCGAGAGCCATCAACAGATGTGAATGTTTTGAGTCTTGTTTCTGAGGTGGAGTCTTTGGAAGAAACAGCTGAGAGAGATGTGCCAACTTTCTTTGATGTGAAGGTGTTCGATGGTGCTGCTGTAGTGCACTTTCTCTCGCCAACTGCATGTGTCAGAACATTTGAAGACTATGCCAATGATGTTTTCATACCTTACATTGTACAACAGCTTGATAACTCAAGAAGGGTAGACATTGTCTGGGACAGGTATGTGAAAGGAAGCATCAAAAACTCGGTCAGAGAGAAAAGAGGAAAAGGAAAACGAAGAAAGGTTGCAAGTCAAAATAAAATTCCAGGAGAGTGTCAAAACTTCTTGTGTGATGCAGACAACAAGCAGAAGCTGTTCACATTCCTGACAGAGAAGATCGAGAGCAGTGAATTTCCCCCTGGCAAGGAAGTAGTGACAACATATGGAGACGGCGTTCTGGTGAGATGCCAGCCAGTCCTATCCTATGCCAGCCTGTAACCTATCCATGCCAGCCTGTAACCACGAAGAGGCAGATACAAGACTGGTCTTACATGTACAACATGCCCTGCAACAAGGATCTGTGTCTTGTTTCGTCCGCACTGTAGACACCGATGTCGTAGTTATTCTGATAGGATAGTTTCACCACCTAGACTTGTGTCCCAATGCCAATATCTGGTTAGCATTCGGTACAGGGAGGAATTTTTCCTACATCCATGTGAATGTTATTGCTCAAACCTTGGGGAAGGAGAATTCCACAGCTTTGCCGATGTTTCACAGCTTCACTGGCTGTGACACTGTCTCGGCATTCCTTGGGAGAGAAAAGAAATCAGGACGGATGGCTTGGAAATGTTATCCGGAAGTTACAACAGCCTTCACCAAAATTGTCAGGAATCCCTTCATAGCAGTGGACGTTCACAGTGGCAGTTCTCGAATTCTTGAACGCTTCACAGTAATCATGTACCAGAAAACAAGTCAATTGGAGTCAGTGAATGAAGCTCGGAGAGAAATGTTTTGTCAGCAAAGCAAAACAATGGATGCCATCCCACCAACACAGTCTGCTCTTTTTTAACATTCAAAGCGTGCTGTTTACCAAGCAGGGATCTGGTGCACATGTGATGTATCTCAGCAGAAGATACCAAATCCGGAAGGATGGGGGTGGAAAATGGACAGAGACAGTCAGTGCTGGACGCCATTCTGGACAGCACTACCAGTGACATCTAAGGCATGTGGTGAACTTGTCAAGTGTGGTTGCAAAGGTGCAGTTGGTTGCACAGGCAAGTGTGCTTGCAAGAAGGCGCTGTGACCCTGCACAGAACTTTGCAAGTGCAGAAACTGAGCTCCCAAATGTTTTTTTTTTTCTGCAAAGTTTATTAAACACAGAACATATATCTAGTTTTTCCTTTTCATTTCTTTCTTCTTAAAGTTTGAAGTCAAATTCTTTTAACAAAATAATTAAACGATATATTTTCAGTCCGCCTTGTTTTTAACATTTTCCAACACACTTTTTATTAGTTAATAACGCGAATACTTTTACAACCGGAATGTGAGCCTCCACAGCAGGGTGAAGCTCCAGGTTGCCGTGTCAGCGTATAGGAAAATATGCCTTCTGTTGCGCAGGCCGATCCATAAAAATGTCACGTGACAGGATCCATGAGCGCTGATCGCGTGGATCCTACCAAAAAATATTAGCATATGATCTAACAAAAAACCTTGCAAAGCTTGGTGCTTTTGTCCAACCTGTCCCCTTCATCTTGCTAAGAGCCCCCACCACCTGGTCCCCACATTTTATACCAATAACTTGTCTGGCTCTAAGTACTATATCTAAATGTCCGTAACGTTTTGTTATGTATATACGTACTTGTCAAGAAATCCGTTATAGTGATTCTGTTTTAAACAGCAATAACATCACCATAAGCTAAATATGTGCTTACAAGATCAGGAATAGAATCTAATAGGTAGAAAATATTTTAACAGAACTCTGAACTAATGATTTAACATAGTACGAGATGACAGAAGTTTTAAAACAATAAATATATTTCTGAAAGCAACACCATTTCAAACAAAAGGAGAAACAAACTGTTAATACAAAGACTGTTGCTCCCATCTGATGGAAATAAAATACACTAAAATTGATGGCAATATTGATAAATCTTTCGAGCTGTATCCGATTCATCCTTAGCTGAAATTACGTGTGGATGTGAAGTCTAGTAACCGTCACGTGATAAACTTTACTCAATGCTGGAGATAAAATATGGTGGTATATACATATCTATAGTTCGTCCCGTGCATGGAATTGAACAGATAATATTGAATTGCAATCCACATTGTTGACATCCCTTATGTTAGTCCGCCAACCGAGACACGTGAGAAATACCCTGAATTGAAGATATCTTTCAAAGATGACACATTTAAGCCATAATAGATGTTGAATGACAGAAATCTCATTTACAGAGAAAATAATTCTCTCCCTTTCCGTATCACACGCCGTCCCTCTTTCGTGTTCAACCCCAGAGGAGGAAAGAGCAGGAAATTGGAACAGATTTGATTTAAAAAGGCAAGTAATTAAATTGAGAAAGGGGAGTATATCCCGTTGCGCTTTTTATGTTCTTAGCAGAGTTTGTTTTTTCTCCTTTGAAAATTAAAAAAGAACATCTCTTTTTATTTTTGTTGGTACAGTGAAGGAGAAAAAAAAAGTAAAAAATACTTATTCAGCGTCACTTTAGAGCATCTTCTTAAAAATGTGCTTCTGTAGATGTTCCCCACTTCCCCTGCATCCCCTTCTCTACTCCCATCTGGTCCCCTTCATCGCTCATCTACTCACCCGACAATCTGGATAATGAAGACATGGCAGGATATTAAGCCAGTGATAATTAAACCAGATCATTCAAAACGTTAACCATAAAACGTGGAACATTTACACGATGTAATTAATGTCACGCTGTGCTACTTGTTCAAAATAACTGACACCCATAATTAATAACAGTTGGGATTATTATTATTATTATTATTATTATTATTATT
>JAGDQP010014383.1:0-14262 GCA_022664845.1 Lepisma saccharinum | reverse complement strand
CTTTCTTTCTTTCTTTCTTTCTTTCTTTCTTTCTTTCTTTCTTTCTTCAAAAAACGTTTATCACCACATAGTGAAATATGAAAAGACTTGAAACATGTCCTAATTCTATCTTTCGCTATGTTTTCGTAATTGGAGGCTCAGAATCATAGCTGCCTAAGTCAGTTGTTCTGATTACAGACGTGATTTTTTTTTTAAGGAATCTAACTTTTTTCCAAGATGCATAATTTTTTAATCCGAAATGGCGTACACAATTTAATTCTTTCTTCATTTAACGCAGAAGGAAAAATATCGAGATACATGTATTTAATCAGAAAAAAAAATAAGATTTTTCTTTAATAACTCAAAGTGTCCGGCAAACTTTATTTAGGTCACTACGATTCTTAGACTCCCATACGACGACTGTTACGTTTCTATGATAATTACTTTCTGAATACTTTAAACGACTGAAGCTCCTCAAGTCAAACGTATGATTGTATATTTTAAACGTACGTGTATTCTGCAACTACAAAGTATTTCGAGAATTATGATTTATTTTTTTCAATTTTATTTATGTCCTTTAGGCATATAAGGCTCAGGACGGGCTAGAGGAAGGAGAAAGGATTCGGAAAGGTATCATATAGGGCCTATGTTGAAGGTGCCATCCCGACACTTACCTGGTGTGACTGATGAAACCCCCTGAAAAATTTCTGTCAGGATGATCGTCCCCTGGGGTCGAACCCACGACCTCCCGAATGCTACACCAACACTTACCACTGAGCTACGGCGGCTCGGTACCGAAAATTATGAGTAGAAGGTTGCATACTCCTTTCCAGTGATTAATCCTTCTTACCCTTTTTTGTGAGAATGAGATACGCGAACGCATGGACTAGGAACCAATATGGCCTAATACGTACCATATAATACGTAGGTCATATTGAATCAATATATCTTATTTCAATTCAGAAGAATGATTGTAATTTTTATGCTATGATAATGTAAAATTGGTTACTTTTTGAGTCAAAATGTTTATGCACAAAATTTTGAGAAACGCCAAACACAGAGGCGCCAAAACCTTTAAAATAGACAGTAAAAGTCATACAAATAGGCACTAACATATAAAACAAATAGGCACTAAAGATCTAAAAAAAGCACTAAAGATCTAAAAAATAAGCACCATAAATCTTGATTCATTACATTCTTTTTACAGATCATCTGTCGTCATGATTTGAGGAAATAAACTATATGTGGACATACGTTCTTTGAAACTAACTTATTTCAAAAGTGTATTTAATGTCATCAAATAAGGTTAGAATGTCAAAAAGGAGAGAAGGATTCCAAATTTATTTCATTTAAAAGTGTAAAAGAAATACATTGTTAACAACAATGTGATGTAAATATGAGAAAAACAGAATCTCACTGAGAACAGCAAGTACCATTTAATTTCAAGTCCCATCTCTCCATCGTCTTGCTAATTACGAGATTCTCCCCACCCTTTTCATCCATTACAACATGTATTTAATGAAATAGTAGAGGCATTTCGCTCTCAATGTATAATTTGTTTCAATGTAATTTAATTAACAGAAGTGTATGCTAATTTTTTTTAAAATTTATCCATGAAATAATAAGAATAATACTTATTATTTAATTATGAATAACGTTCCTAGAATGTCTATTTGGATTAACAGAGCGAAGCGGTACAACATCAGGTTTGGAATTTTGTCAACAGCAAATTATGTTCGGAATTCCCTCATTAAGAGATGCATGAGGCGTGCAGGAAGAGTAGCAATATTTGTATATAGAAAACTACGGTCGATCCACAAGGACTCAAAATGATGCCTGTGGAAGAAGAAAAACATGTTATTAAGAACATGACTGAAGAATTCTTATACGCTAAAGTACAGTAGATATATTATTTTTTTGTTGACAGAATAAAAAAATGTCATATTTTAATTTTGTCTTGTCAATCTTTCCGTCAGTTTATGACGCAACCCATTTCTTTTTTAACCGAAAGCAGCTGATAAGAAACTGTATTTAGATTTGATAAACAATAAATGATCTCGACTGTAATTTATCTGGATAGGATTTTATTTTTTACTTTACTAACACTAAAAAAAAACTTCCTTTTAACAGGAATAGCTTTGGATAGAAAAATGTATCTTTTTGAGGTGGGATTCCGATGCTTTATGGATGTTATTTATACAAAATTGAGTGATTTCTCATTCTTTTAGAGTTGTTCACAATGCGTCATGACTATTAGTGAAGTTTGTTGTTGGGAGAAGACCGTCTCACAATAAAGTGGAAGTAACTTACTTACTAATTAAGCCTCCGCTGGCTGAGTTCGATGTGTCTGCGTAATAATAATAGTAATAAACAATCTAACTTGACTTTAACACCCCCTGTGTGAGCTATGTGATGAACAATAAACAACCTTCCGAAAACGTTGGTTGGCAGCTGCCTGCTTAGTGTAGGCAGCAGAATATTGGAGCGTTGAGCGGGAGGTCATGGTTCGATTCCCATGTTTTTCTCTTTTTCTCAAAAAAGATTACTATTCGTTATTACTTATAGAGTAGTTTGCATTTTCAAAAGATGACAATTTGATCTTAAAAGAAGCAAATTTTCAGATAAACTACGGTTGGAAGTTCGTCAAAAATAAATACAATCCCATTGAAAAGGGGCTACCATAGACCACAATTTTAGGGGAATTTTTTTTATCTTTCCACCGATGAAAGTGAGTGATCGATCTTTCCGCTATCCTAAAACGAAATATTCCGCTCAATTCGAGCGGAATTCCGTTCTGCCGAATTTAGCGTGCATACAGTTCCAATTTTCCTACGTCACCGCCAAGTTCAAGGCCGTTCTAAACCGAAAGAAAAAAGAGAAACGAATCTTTATTACCAACTTTGATGAAGAGACCCACGAGGCAGCTTTTCGCAAGTTCAGTCATTTTTCTACCCACATTACACAGCGAAATATATCATATCAATCTATCGAGGAAATAAGTACTGAACAGTGGGTGAATGAAAACAAATTAATAATTGTGGTATTCATACTTTTCTGCTATGAGATAAATTAATGTATTATTTTGATACTATTTTAGCTTCACACTCTAGTCTTGTAGAACCTACTATTTTCTATTGAATTTTAGGGCAGCTCACAGTTCCAATACCTTAAAAGACGAGATACTATTTACATTCGATGCTTACTTCCCATACCTAGGTAGAACTATAGTTTTCAGACCAATTCTTTCAGAGAATACACGGGAGTATTACGCTCTGAGAATGAAAAAAAATACGCAGCAGGAGATGTTCGTTTACTAACCAATTCCTACTAATTTCAAGTTTCGATTGACAGCATAAATCATAAAAACGAGACCTAGATTCCGTTTTCAAGAAATGCAAGTCATACTCGAAGATCGTATTACTTAATACTAGCGTTGTATTTTACGTTTCGTTGACATCATTAGAAAGTCCTAAATCATCCCTAAATTTGCAATACCTGCTATGTGCTCAAAAGTCTGAAATTGAGTTTTTTTTGTGTGTGTTATTTAAAAGCGTAACATATTCCCCTTCTTTAGAAATAATTGCTATGTGTAAATGATTTGATCCTACGGTTTTAAATTGAAACAAAAAGACCTATCTGCTATATGCTTGGTTTCGTAATTCCTGTTATGTGAAAAAGAAGACATTGAACATTTTTTTCCTGGTGAAATTGAATTGATTATACTTGCTAATAGATATTCGTATTACTCACGTCAATTAACATTCATTAATATCGAAGTAAAAGTAACTTTAAAAACACATTTTATGGCTCTCCTGAAACAAATATGTTACAATGCACATATCATATATTGCAAATTCACTAGTGTGACTATCGTAACACTGGTTCAGAACGGGTGTAAGTCAAAGTTTTGTTACCGTCCATACAATTAATTGTACCTTATCCTATTGTAACACTGGTTTTATTGTAAACGTAACATGCAGCAACGTATTGACTGTAACATGTAGAGGAATATTGTCAAGTTTAACGAAAATACAAATAGGAAGATGGCACACCTCCAACCTCACAACGCCACACGCAGGTTTAGACACAAATAATGAGAGTGTATGAAAATTCAGAAATATGGAAAAACGGTAAAACAAACAACGTAAAAGATCTATAAAGGAAGATAAATTTGTTCAGAGAAGAATACCAACATCGACTAACAATGATTAAAAATGAATCTCGAGATCTTTTAGCGGATCCGATTTAAATTCTCGATCTGTAGAAAAGCTATTTCAACAAGCTTTATAATGTGCACATAAGAGAATAAAGGGATGAATTTCCAGCCTATACCTCGGAACCATAAATACCGATACCTAGAGAGATCGAAGACGAAATATCAATAAAGAAATATTTAAAAAAAAATCAAATCACTTGGAATTAACAACATCCCAGCCGGAGCAATGGCTCTAATCAAGGAACTACATAAATTGATAAGTGTTAAATGGAGAAAGGAGCTTCGAAACGAATGAAAACCTCACAAATAGTTTCAATTTATAAAATTGGCAAAAAGTCTTTTGTAATCATTTCAGCGGAATCTCGTTACTCGCAGCATGTTACAAAGTTTTAAGTAATATTTTGATAACACGCCTAAGCGTATACGTGGTTGAATTATAGGAAATCACCAATGTGGATTTAGAAATAATAGATCTACGTTGTACCAGATTTTTGTTTTGAGACAACTGTTAGATAGAGAAAAATGGGAATACAATATGCCAGTTCACTATAGTTATTAAGAAAGCATATGATTCTATCAAAACAAAAAAAGTTATACAGTATCCTGGGACGATTTCGAATCTAGAAATCAGCTGTTCAGCTGATAAAGATATGGATCCCATAAACAGAATAAGTATAGATAATAATATTCAGGTAGTTTCGAAATTTGCAGCGGCTTGAATGAAACGATTATGCCACTGAATTGAACTTTGCAATAAAATGTGATTCTAAAAATAAAATGTGAAATAAAAAGGGACTAATATTGAATGACTTGAGTTAGCTGTTTGTTCATTTACGTAGATGATGTAGATATCATTAACCTGATTAAAACATTCTTGGTTACCAGGGCCGTTAAAAGGGTATCACGCCGCATCGTAATTGTGAACCAGTTCTATAAATTGTTCATTTAGCAGCCGACAATTATGGTTGTCGATATAGCAGCGTTGAGAACAGTGAGAGAAAGACGTATGTCAATCGCGCTCCGGATCGAAGCAATCTGAGATTCCAAAGGCATTACCCAATCATAAATAAATGATCTAAACAATTAAATAACTAATTCACTCTCCATGCTGAGAGCAGGAGAGAAAATCCTGTGCAAATAAATATACAGTATATATTAATTGACTATTAATTCCTGTCGGGGCAATCGGAATAGGGGGTTTTAAGGGCCAACCATATAAAGCGACTGAGTTTAATCTAGGGTTTAAGCTTAGGGACTAAATTCAAGACAAAACATCCTAATACATTCCCTTACCATTCCTTACTGTTCCTTAGTCCACAATGAGAAGAAACAAAAGAGAATTGAAAGGAGACAAGAGTGCTCTCGGCGCAAGGCAGTCCAAAACTATTCCCAACCAAGAAGCTATTTCAAAAAGGAGAGATTCGCAGTTGCGACACACTTCAATGGACACGAAAGGAAAGAAGATTTCAGAGACAGCTCCTAAAAATAAGGCAGTTATTGAAGCTCCCATTTCGGACAGCGAGACTTCAACAGTTAATGAAGAATTGAAGAATCCAGAAAAGATCTATGATTCAGAAACTTTACATCCTTCCTCACCTCACTCTCCTACCCCGAAAAATACATTCATTAACCTCAAAAAAATTACTTGTTTCTTCATAAAAAATGTACACTCTCACTTCCTATCGGATTTTAATGCAGTACATAATTATATCTCTAGTAAAATGGATATTGATAAGCATATTCTGTCCACTATTAAGGATAATTCGGGTGTTAGGTTATTTATTACTAAACCATCAGATGAAGAAAAGTTTTTCGATACATTTGATAGGGAGGAGTTCGGACCAGAGGCCTATTTTGGAATTAGAGACAATAACGAAGCTCAATTTACAGAAATTATTAAGCAAACTCCTAGTTTTTTCTACGAAAATGCCACTCAGGTTACGCCGAACATTACTTCTAATGCATCTGCAGAAACTTCAGAGAATCAAACAACTCTGGAACAAAATAGAACACAACAAGTGGAGGGAATTAGTAATTATGCTATTATAATTAAGAACATTGACAAATCACTTATGAATCCTTTAAATTTCTACAAGCTAGTCACAGAAAAAAATGCCAAATACAGAAATGATAGCATTTCCTACGGAAAGAAACACTGGGCTAAAAATAGAATTTAAGGACAGATACACTAAAGACAATTTTTTAGAAAATGTTCAAAGTTAGAAAATTTGGACAAAGGGCGATAATAGAAGTTTTGAAAGACAGGATAATTCTTACTTCAAAAACTATCTTTACTTGCGTAATTCGTGATGTTCCAATAGACACTGATTTGACTGAACTAAAAAATCATCTTAAAGCAAAAATTCCGATCACTAATATTACGAGAATAAAGGGGGATAGAGGCCCTCTTCCTCTCATTAGAGTATATACAAAGGACCCTTCTTTGGTCAGCGATCTCATTTCTAACGGAAAAACTATTGGTTTTAGTAGATAGAAGGTGGAGGCTTATAAATCTATTGCCAGACCTTTTCCTTGTAGAAAATGTTATAAATATCATAATAATGCTAATTGTCCGAATCAGCCTACTTGTTACAGATGTGGTCAATCTCATCTGAGTCATACATGTAAAATTACTCCTAAATCTAATTTTTGTGCAACTTGCAACAAGATTGGACATAGAACAGCTAGCGCTATTTGTCCTCTTCGTCCTAAAAAATCTAACCAGGAGCCTTCTAAGAAGATTTTTAGATCTCCAGTTATATATAAAAATAAATTACATTCATTAAGCTAAAACAATGCAAACTTAAACAAACCAGTCAATCAAGAAGAAGTTCAGATAACTGTCAAGGACGCTATGGAGGAATGAATATTCATTACAAATGGCCAAATGGGTCACAACAATTCTCACACTAACAATACCTGACAATTTAAATAATCACTTCCATACCGCTGTAAATCAGGCTTCGGAGGAAATGATGAAATGTCGTTTTAACATTCTAAAGTCTGTGGACGGACACATTTTTGTTGGCAAAGAATTTTTTACAAAAAATTCAAAACAAAATTCAAATGAAAAGACATAGAAAGACACACTCCTATCTAACTTATTTGATAACGCTAAATTAAATAATTAAGTACAGAGGAACTTACGCAATTATATACAAATTTCATATATAGATAACATCACATAAATTTCCACGGATGTGTCATAACATTACATAAAAGAAGTGCACAACAAATGCAAAAGAAGTTCAAACTACAAAGAAAAGAAGAAGAAGAAGAAGTCCTGTGTGAAATCAACATCATACTTCCTGATCCACTTCCCTGATCCTAAATATAAATATAGCAAAATAACTTTCCTAAATTCTAAATAGTTTTTTTTTAGAAAAAATTCAAACATTTAAGCAATAATCAAAACGGTTTCACTGGCGGTTTGCGGGGTCGTGCCTGGTGTCCGGGTTAGGAGTTCGATTCATGTAAATTCCATAATATTATATAAATTCAAACAAATAAAAATTAATTCCAAGGACGAAAGTGGCCTTGGTGGCCAGAAGTCCAGCTATGGTGGCCCTGCGGGCCCGGGCATTTTACTTTAGCGGCGGCCGACAATTATAGGAATGCTTAAATTGTATGCATCTTGAAGAGACAAGGAACATATTTTAAATTGTATACAGTATGTCTTCGGCAGCTATATGAAACCCAGTACCGGTATAACAAAAAATGAATTATCGAGTTTTGGAGGCCTTTTTTGCAATTTTAAGGTTATTCAATTATTATCCGGTTAAACATTAAATGTATGAAACAGTTTCTGTCGTTATAATTAGCTTCTTTTTAGCCATAAGGTTAGTTGAAATTTCGCTACATTTCGAAATTCTTGAAAGCAAAGAGCTTCCCGATACTAAGATTTATTTCCTTCCTTTTATAAGACACCTCTATCGTTAAAAGATTTGTGACTTTAAAAAAATAAAATTACCCTGTAAAATCAAAAACACATTTACTTGCCACAGTGACGTAGAATTTTGAAGGAATGGTTTACCAGAGATAGGAGGTGATGATGGAGGTACATATATTACAGGCGTTACAATTTCCAGAATTTACATTACCTGAAAGTAAAAAAGTAAAGAAAAAGATCAGTAACCAAAATAATAGAGCGCATTCAAAACATTGATTTTGTAATAATAGACCACGTGTATTGAGAATGTACGAGATTATACAGTATGTTTAGAAATAATACCATTTATAGTCAGAGCTAAAACGGGTCACTGGGTCAATCGACTGATTCTGGTCAAGTTTTGGACCGCGTCACCGGATATGTGCTTGGGACCCTGTCTGAGCGGGTGACCCGATTTCGAATAAGTGACCCGGCAAGCAGAGATTTACTTCTTTCCTTATTATACACAGTTGCTTTTGAACAGTGTTTCATTCAGAGGCGACCAGGACAGGGGCTGTTACCCCCCCCCCCCTCCCAAAGCACGAAAAGTATGACGCCGAAAACTTTCTAACAATAGTAATAACATGGAAACAGTCTGATAACCCTGGAAAGAATAAAAATACCGTTGGAGATGTGCAAATATCACCCCTCTCAGAAATGCTATTCTGTTGTGTTTGAAGTATTAAATAGGATAAAAGCCTTAAAATCTTTTAAAACACTTGAAAATGAAGTTTCTGTACATAAGCTCACTTCTCAAGGAATCTCATTATATTATTGATTGATACAAACCACAGGAACAAGAACAGATTAGATTGAAGATTGAACATCATCCAAATGACAGGTCGAGATTGAACCGCCGGGTCAATTGCTTCAAGATTCAATAACCGGACAGCCAAGTTACAGTCAATCTAATTTGGATCAAGAGTGGGATAATTGGGTCATTCTCGTCAAGTTTTGGACCGGATCGCCATTCACCTGTGACCCGGTTTCAGCTCTGTTTACAGTACATCTTATAAAGAAAGTTCAAAATCTTCATATCTATTTGTCAGTATGTGTGTGTGTGTATGCTCACTATAAAATTCCATATCTTTGGACAAATCGACACAAAAATTTACATATGCGTAATTTCACCAGATAAAAACTATGTATGATGGTCTCAAAAATCTTTGACCCTGGAAAGCAGTTGATCGACTGACTTGTTATTAACGTCCTAAACAAGCTACAAGCTTCTAAGAACCTACAATTTTTGGTAAGATGGGCTCCGAACCACTTCGTTCAATAGACTAATTGAACTGGAGCGCGGTATTTTGACCTTTTAGGATTTATCTATACACTTCATAATTAGTATCATATCCTGTTTCGTTAAACAATCCATACAATGGTTAGTTTAATATTAACAGTTTGCAACATTGCTCTCATATGATTATTAAAATTAGAGAATATAAAAATTTTAATAAACTAACGTACTGCCAATTAAAAATAATTTGAAAATAGACTGGTAACACTTACAACTGGGGTGCTTGGGAGACGAGGACGCTCTCATACTTTCTTATGGTGTCGAATCATGTCATGTCAATTATCGTGCGGACACATCCAATGATATGAAAGTCTTTTGAACAAATTAATTTTAATAGGTTGGCAACACTGACAATTGGGGGGCTCGGGAGGAAGGAACATCTGCAATATTTTTCCATTTCCTGAAATAATATCCATGAACATTTTGGTACAGATAATTCCAACGCTTATGGAAACTATGTTTTTAAAAACATGATTTTTTGAAAACATAAGTTGATAACACTGACAACTGGCGTGTTTTGGAATAGAAAATATATATATATATATATAAATCTGGTCAAGATCTGCCTTTGTAACAACAATGCTTCAAATTTTTCGGGTCGTTTTTGAGTAATGTGATTATAGAGAAATTCACTTTCATTTTCGAGTTTAGCAGGGAAGCTGGGAAGCCTTGTATCAGGGGTGTTCGGAAGTGCAAAGTCAATTCCAGAATTTGTAATTTCTTCGATTCCCGAATATTCCGAAACTCCGACTTTAGGAAAGTGGTTGGAGTGTCTTTCCAAATGTTTGTATCTCGTTGGTAGGACGACGCGTTGATCATTTATCCAAGAATCCGCCTGGAGAGGCCACTACTCTTTTACGGTATCGTTAAAATTAAATGTTCGTTGAAATATAGTTTAAAATTCAACCTGTTTTCAACATGAAAATGAAAACATGAAACAAATATAGCTATTTTCAATATATTTGCTTTTAATCATAATATTTAAGCAATTAAATTAGAAATACAAGTGTGAAACGAAATCTAGGACATAGTATAAATAATAATTGAAAGTAAGTCACATTAACGTCGTATCAACGAGATTCTAACTTCGTTGAAATATGGTTTAAAATTCAATCTGTTTTCAACGTGCTCATGAGAACACCAAAATTAGTTAGTTTCATTCAATTAGCTTTTAATTATATTTTTTGACATAACAATAGTAAGAAATGCATTAAACAAAATCTATTACACCATAGTTGAAAATAACATATTGAATACACATTGCATTAACGTCTTATCAACGCAATGACGCCTTTGTTGAAATTTGATTTAAAAATAAATGTATTATTTTCAATCGATAAAGGTTAATCAACGAAATGAACCTAAAATCAACGTTGAAAACATGTATGTGTGTTCTGGGGCATAGTGTATGCCTACAGTCCCCCAACTGAGCTCCGGCTCACTTGTTTATTTACATTAAAGGCTAATTCCCACATACGGTTCCGTGCCCATACCGTTCCCCTGTCATGCTCCGTCCGTGCCATTGCTGAGACCGCTCACACATAGGGTACCGTTCCCATGCCGTGCTTTCTACACCAGTTCCAACTTCCAAGGATCGATTGCAAGGAGAAAGATGATGTTATTGCGACTGGAATTGTTTCTTTTCAAGGCGGCACTATTGGGGCATGGCAGGGGTACGGCACGGGCACGGCACCGTATGTGTGAATCAGTCTTAACAGTCAGAATGAATTTCAGAAACGTTCCATAGATGAGTTTCTTTCAACATGTCCCGCAATTCAATATAACTAAAAGTCAAACATCAAAAATGACTTTTCAATTAAAATTACAACTATAATCTAGGCCTTTATTTACTTTATCAAAAAGAAAGCCGAAAACTTGGTCAATTAACCAAAATTTACAGAGAGCGTTATTTGTAAAAGCTTTAGATACAGACAGAGAGAAACTTGTTGGAGTATAAGTTGTAAGTGTAAAGTTGAGAGAATTATCCTGAAGGGCTTCCGCTGCGGAGAAGAGGGAAAAACTTCAAATGAAACTCAAAGGCTTCCGAAGTACAAGTTGCTCTAGCTCCAAGCTCTTGTTTCTCACAAGGGATTCTACAAAATAGAAGATGGTACATAGTACAAAGATATACAATACAAGAGAACTTAAAATTTGGAACGTAGATAAAGCGTAATCTTCAGTGAAGCATGCAAAGCACTTATATGAAAGTGTTTGCAACGCAAGCGTGAGATCATTAGTGCTACAACAGGGCATTTATTTAATTTTATATGAGATTAAAGGTAAACACGAGATTGATGGTACGTTACTTAGTTTTCAGAATGCACACTATTCGCGATATAGCACAAATTCGGACACAATCACACTGATCATATTCTGAAGCTAAAATTTAACGACAAAAGTCAGCCGGTGCAGAAGATCTAGCACGATGTGAGTATAGATATATTATTTATTACCAAGTTTACACGGAAAGAACGAATTGAACTCATTTCAATAGTATTTGTAATACATAATGATGTTTCTACTCTTTATGTTTCACCGGGTGAATGCCGGGAGAAAAATACCTTCCCAAGCGGCAGAAAGATAACGAGCCGATATGAGGCCAATAGCGCATATATCGCTCATGGTTGACCGTTCTAACTAGGTTTGTTTCTTCCTAAAAATCCTTCACTTGAAAATATAATGGTAAAAAAAATCTGCAACATTTGCCAGCGATAACTCAATTAGCTGGTATTGTATTATATGTGAAGAAACGAAGATGATCCAGTGTTTGAAGTGTTGCATGTGGTTTCATACCAAATGCGTGAAAGTAAGTGCAAAGAAGAGAAAATTTTATAGTGGCAAGTATAAAAGCGAATTGAAGTGACTAATGCTTAAAATAATGTTTTGTGTTAAAGAAAATTTCGTTTTGTTGAACTAAAATCCATACACGTGATGTAAGTTTACCGTTTCCTTATTTCAAGAATATTATTTTGTTTCGGCTAATATTTTTTGTTCCTATAAGCAAGGTTAAAATTGCCAAAACTCTCATATTTATTTTTATAGTATCTTTCTATAAACTTTACCACTGAATCTTCACACATTCTGCATCACAGCTCCTAAGCCATAACGCGTGGAGTTTTGGAAATGGATAGGTATATCCTTAAAGGGCAATGTGCAGTTATAATAGTTTATTAATCTGTTATAAATGATGTACGTGTGTAACAAAAATTAATTAGAAATTTTCTTCTATTGAAATTTGTTATTTCATTTTAACTTTTTGGACAAACATTATCAAACTTTGAAGATTTTCAAATAATGCTTGTATTTTGTTTACTTCGTCCATCCCTGTGTATGTATGATCTTTTGAATTGTTGAAACGTATTCATTCGACTTGTGTGAGATTTGAATAATAGTATTTTCTCTTTATTGGTATGAATATATTTCTGGACTTTAGGCATCTATGACTCAGGCTGGGATAGGGTAGGGAAAAAATGTGGGAAGGGCTAAGTTGAAAGTACCATCAGGACATGTTCCTGGTGTGACTGACGAAAAAATTATCAGGATAGTTAACCTGTGGTATGGAATCCAGGAACTCCCGCGTGCGAAGTAAGAAAGAATCGCTCGTTGCAATGTAATCGAAGGGAGTGTCACTCGAAATAGTTGTGCAATGAAATTCATACAAACAATCTTTTGTCGTGTGATTTGAAATTGGAACAAATGAAAGAAAAGTAAGCTATCTCTAATTTAAGCAAACACTTCGTAATGTTGATAGTGAAAGTTCATAGAGCCTTTACAAAGAACTTTTATGGTAAATTTTAATGGATATGAAACACAAGTTTAATAACCTTATTTATTTATTTATTGCTGAATTCACTTATAGTACTCATTAAACGTTTACAATACCACGGTTTCTCAGTTCAAATATAACAAACAGATACGATCCTTCCTCATTAAAGATGAACACACATGAAATGTGAACAAAAGTTCTTTTTCTTTAAATTCAAAATTAAAAGTGAAATAAGAAACGCTCATAAAATTCTCCTATATTTTTTCCGTCATACGTACATTCAGCGGGATTGACATTTTTGTTCAGAGGAAAATTATTTAAATGATTACTGACGTATATGACGTCGGGATAGACACAGCAAGCGCGACCGAGGCATTGACACGGCGAGTTAGGCACGATCCCTGAGTTTGTTTGTACGTGTATGTGTGTAGCTTGAACGGATTGTTACATCTCCTGTAAAAACAAAATTAAAAAATTCGATTTTAACACTTTCACCACCTTCACCCTTTATTTATGGTCCTAAAATTAATTTACTTTCTCCTTTAAAGAACGCTCGACATGAATAAGGATAATATGTAGCTCGAATCTCTTTCAGAGCACTGGATAAAAAAATAAGTAAAAATTATTGCAAAACTTAGGCGTGCCTAATAACATCACACTACTGAAAGACATGTACTGACAAAATACAGTTTTAGCCTCAATTCACGTTGGTGTAGGTAAAGAAAATAGTGAAAATCCAAGGAGTTAATCGAGAAAAATCACAAATCGCATATACACAGAAGTGCATATAGTATACAAACAGTGTTTCTTCCAGAAGATTTGATTCGGGGGCTAGTGGGGGGAAGGAGAGGCTCACGAAAATTATAAATAATTCATATTGATTCTAATATACTAAAAGATAAAATAACAATACTGTCTAATAACCTAAGAATATATCGTAATTCCTTAGTTAACCTCAAAATAACATGAACGATATTTATAGAATGTGCTATTACATACGTATTTCAGTATATGCACAAGTGATAGAGAAGTGCTGAGACTAGTTCTTTCGGGGGAGCAGTTGAAAATCTCCGGGG
>JAGDQP010014382.1:13322-41142 GCA_022664845.1 Lepisma saccharinum | reverse complement strand
TACTAACCCATGGTCACTAATTTAAGATAATTTGCGAAAAATACAAGAAACCAATTATTAACAAATATGAACATATAGAAATGAATTTTGAAAGGAAGAAACATACACAAGAAAACACCTGTTTCCATCGAGATTTGAATGCGGGTTCTTTCACTCAACAAGCCTACGCATTATCCACTTTCTTTTTAATTATTTATTCTATAGAAAACAAAATAATACACAACCATTTACAAATATCTCCTAAAAATGTACTGATACAAATATAACAACTTTATTAATATACTACCTTATCATAATTAATATAGTTCTTGTTTTTTCTCCTTATCGGTATTTGATTAAAAGTTAGTTTCAAGTAATCAATATACCACTGCACGTCACTACTTTCTCTATTTCTTTTGACAAAATCTAAAGTTTGAGCCGATATCCATGTTAAGAATTTCCGTCTAGCCGGCGGGAAATATCTAAATATAGGGCGTTGAAAAACGCTTATTACATCAAATTTTGTCATTTGATATCGGGTTATTCTTTTTATTATTATTTGAGAAAATTTCTCCCATATGTTACATTGTTTATGGCATTCAAAGAGAGAATGATATAATGTATCTGTACAAACACATTTCTCATATTGGTCAGATTGACTAATACCTCTTTTATACAAGTTTACCCCATAAGGTTCTAAATTATGCACTTCCAGAAATATCCTGTTATGAAGAATAGGGTTAAATTTGAGGGTTATTTAAATTTCCACAGATTTGTTCCCAATCTTCCTTAGGATCAATATTTAACGGATTATTGTAAGTATTATTTCTATTTTGAAGATACATATAAATGTTCTTTACTCTCCATGTATATTTTTGTATATGGTTGATAAGCGCATACATGATTTCTATGATGATCTGATTAAAGGGAAACATCGGATGGATCTTATGTTAACCGGAGCTTCTAAAGTAATCTTATTTAATACAATAATCATGATATTAGACGAGATGTTATCTTGATATTCACATATTATATCTAAAAATCGGCTTAGTAACAGTGCTGTTGCCTGATTTCTAATATTTTTTAGACCCACACCTCCCTGATGACAAGGAAGGAATAATATTTCGCGATTACAACGTAGCATTTGTATATGTCATATAAACATTCCAGAATATTTTGCGACTTTCGTCCAAAATATCTGTTGAAACGAAAGAGCTCCAAGGTATAATATGTTTTACTAAACACAAAAATATTTAAAAAGCGTGCTCTATCTATTAAGGATGAAAAACATTCTTGATATGTTTTGAAATCATTAATCATACGTCCTAAAATGACATTTTGTTTTTTGACAATGGTTTGTTTGAACACCTTCGTTCAAGTCACTCCCAGTTTCTTCATTTTCTCAGTTATTTTTACATTATTTTAATAATGATTCAGAGATCTAAAATTTACAATTAATAGCTTGAGTTTTGTTTAAGTTAATCGTTATACCAGACATGTTACTGAATACCTTCAAATAATTGAGAATACACTGGAAATCCTTGTTTGTCGTTTCAAAATACGTATTATCATCCGCATAACTCAATATCAGAAGCGAATTATTTAATACCTTTATTCCCTCGATAGATTGATAAATTGCCAGTACCAACGGTATCATTGCAATTGAGAAAATGATCGACGCAGTACAAAATCTTTGGGTCAGGCCACGATTTAATTTAATTTTGTATCCTACTGATCCATTTATTGATAATTTAACATATCTGTTATTATATATCCATCTAATGAATGAAATATTTTTTTTCGTGTGGGGGGGGATGCAATTCTTTCATCGGAGTACAAAGATAGCTATGGGACACAGAGTCATGTGCTTTAGCAAATTCAGTTTTAAGTAGGAGGAATGGGATTTCCCCTCCCATAGAAATAACCAGACTATCCCGAATACATGATAATAGAACAAAAATCGGGTTTGATCCACTTACGCCGCTTTGGCATCTATGTAATATATATTGCAAAACATATCGTATTCTATTTGTTATATATTTAAGAAATAACTTAGAATCTGTTTTGCATATGTATCAGCCTTCAATTATCACTGGATGGGATTTGTTTACTTTTCTTTTTTATTAATATACCAATGGACGTAAAAATCGCCTACTACTATTGGTAAATCCCAAAATGAATTAACTAACGTTACCATATCAGCCACTACTCTCTCTTTATAACGAACCGCATACTTAGCTCCTAGACCGTCCCATCCTGTCGATGCTGAAATATTTAACTGTGTAATAGCCATTTGTATTTCCTCAACTGTAAACAGTTGAATTAACCTTTCTTGTTCATTCTCGCCTAATGTATTCAGACTATCTAAATTACTATATTGGAATTCCAATATCAGTTAATGATTCCAATATCATTAACCACAGAACTGAGGCGACATGGTACTTCCAAAATTTTTATCTAATGGGGACGTAAGGGATTCCCCAAAGGAAAAATGGAATTTCCAGAAAATCTCTGAAGTAGAGATGAGTCGAAATAATATTGAATGGAATCACTTTCCACCAATAATTCGTTTGTGCCAGGTTGATATCTCAATCAAGCCATAAATAAAGTGTACCATAAGTGCCTTTCCTCCGCAGGCAATGTTTTTTTTTTATCTCATGATCCTATTATCGTTTCAAATTATAATTTTCATGGTAGCTCTAAGGAAGTATGACAAACGTAAGATTGTTTTGAAAAAGATTTTGAGAAAATCGAATTTGAAAATTTCGTGATAATTTTCGGGAAACAAACTTTTGTGCAATTCTATCAAGGAACATATCAAAACGAAAGCTTGTTACAAGAGCTTTGAAATAAGCCCACTTTGAGCTCTCTAGCACATACCGTTGATGAATAATAATAAATTTTGAATATTAACAATACGGAAAATGTGACTGTTTTTGTAGTTTTTGAACACTACTCCATACTCCATAGGTACAAACGGGGCTCCCAGATTAATCTTACAGACCTGGAGGGAGAGATTGTGACGTCACACTGCGGGGTTCATACTGAGGTGTTGACTGAATAGAAAACGATGGGAAATAAGCACATATTGTCGTCTTTTTTTCTCTATCTCTCTTCCTGGGAGTTAAGCAAAAAGCTTGATGATTATATTGTGCATTTTATAGTACTGAATGATTTTTAGGACACAAAATATCTTCTCTGACAGTCCTTAGTTGTAATTTAAAACTCTTAATTAAATACTTTAGCATGGGTAGAGGCTTCAATATGCATTAGTTTTCTTTGAAAGAGCTTCAATGAAAACGTTAACTTGTATACAATTCACAACTGAAAACTTAACAAAATAAATCTCACCATCTATCATTTGAGAACGCACATTCATATACAGATACATACAAAAAATAATAAAAAAGAAAAGAAAAGGAAGAGAGATTGACAAAGGGCTATGTGAATGTTGTAATCTTGAGTTTAGAGTAGGGATATTCGGAATCCCGAAACTTTCCGGAGTCGGAATGCAAATTTTTGTACTGAAATAATATATCGGAATTCCAATGTAAAGTGTTCCAAATTCCAGAATTGACTTGGGGCTTTCAAACACCCCCTGTCAATTCTACTTTAAAGAGAAATGTATAAAAAATATTTCAAATAGATAATTATGGCATTGATAAACTCACCATGCTTAGGGGCATCCTTTTCTACTATTTTATTATGCTGAGTATGTATGAAATTTTTTTCTCCTTGCTGCCATTGTTTTAGTTTCAATCGCGTCAATTTTTTTCATTTTACAATAATTATTTAAAATATATATTTGATACTGTTTTCAAACACATTTTGAGAAACGTGTCTATTTGCATAGGGATTTCACATAGTCTGTATTTATCACAATATACCATTTGTTCACACTTTTTTCTCCCTAATATTTACAAAATTGTTCTTTGATTTGAGGCACTGCTGCTCATATTTTTCAGATATGAGGCATTGAAATAATTTGTACATTCCTGTAATAATTTCTAATATAAAATCTGTAGGTCACTTCAACCTCCCTTGTGTTTAGAATCTTGAGATAATTTTCAATTTCAGAATGCTTTGCTTCTACTTCCAGGTCTTTGTCTTTTACTACCACCTTTTTATATTGATCACATTTCATAAAAAAGAAAGGCTATTAACAACATAGCCTGCAAACTAGAGCCATCATATCGTTATTTGCAATCGAAACATGATCAGCTTCAGTAGCAGCATCTTTTTCTTTGTCGATAATATCATCGGTTTCATGCTCATGGTGAGGTTCTTGTAACGATTTTATCAGGAATTTCCCACAAATTGAAGAGTTTAAGATTAAAAGACCCATTAGTTTCACTTTCTTTTCAGATTCCAGAATCTGGGGCACTGATATATTGTAATTACCTCCACGCATTTAATTTTCGCTCCTTTAACCATTTAAGGAACTGAGAATAACTAAAAGGAAGCAAGAAGAGTTACATGTTGCAACACGCAAAATATATGAGCCTTGTTGAAACATTGCATGGGGTAGTTGCAACAGTAACAAATATTAAAAGGTTTAGTTTTATTGAAATAATATTTGTCGTATATTACCTCATATTTATATAGAAGAAAACCATTTCAGTGAGTACATATAGTCTGCTTACTAAAAATAAAAAGAGCTAAATATAAGGATATAAAATTATTAAATGACCGCTAGCTAACTACCTATACTAGCTCACAAAGCCAAATTGAACATCTAAAAGTTTACAGTAGACACTGATTTATAGCATTCTTTCAGCAACCATTACCATCGCAAGAAATGTCTTGCTCATGATTATCATCAATACTGACACCCGAAGTGCAGTTAACACAGTTGCAACTAGTTGCAACACTCCACATAACTTACTGTTACAACTTGGCCCACTAGCATGTACTTATGTTTTGCTACACGCTCGTCATTCAAGCAGTTTCGTAGGAACATTAACGTCTGCATATTATAGTTGAATAATACATTATACATCCTGTAAATAACAAAATCTCATGCAACAGCAGAATCCTTTTATATATATATATATATAATGCTCCTAACTCTCTCAAATTTCCTTAACTGCTTGATTTTTTTTTAAAAAAAATCTAAAACCTAAGCGATTGTCTTAAACACTCAGTCCAAAACGCCGATTGAGAATCACTATGTGCGTACTCTCACTTTAAGCGCGCGCCACAGAACTAGCAGCGTTGCAACAGGCCCGCTGTTGCAGCCTGCCCCAGTTTCTCCTACTTGTTTCATCCTAAACTTTATTTACCTACTTTGCATTATCAACATGCACGGCAGTGCATGAGCCAAGTTCTTCACGTCAGAAAACGTTAGCACTGCCAGAAGCATGTTATACAGGAACAAGAGTTTATGGCAAAATCGACGATTTGGGGGCCCCGTAAGAAAAAAAGATGTTAAAGATAGGAATATGAGCTTTTGCCGTTAAGGAGATATGGTAAATATGTGCAGATGTACAAAATTTCATATTCGTATCTCAAACTATGTTCGAGTTGTGGACCCCTGAAATTGCACATTTTAGGCTAACTGACTCACTCACTCACTCACTCACTGACTGACTGACTCACTCACTCACTCATCATATTGTTTAGGGTGTTTGGAGTAAGCTAGAAACATGAAATCTGGTATGAAGGTAGAGGATGATAAGTAGATAAAGGAAAAATTCCGAAATTTTGAAAAGGTCGCCATCTTGGATTCAAAATGGCCGCCAAACCTAAAATTTCAAAGAATACACAGCCTAAACGGCTAAAGATAGAACAGTGAAATTTGGTATGAAACTACATCATTGGTAGCAAATTAAGAAAACTTTTTAAAAATTTGAAAAAGTCGCCAACTTGAATTCAAAATGGCCGCCAACCCTAAACTTTTAAAGAATACACAGCCTAAACGGCTGCCGCTAGAATAATGAAATTTAGTTTGACAGTACAACATTACTTGTAGATTATGAAAATATTACAAAATATCTCTAAAGACGCCATCTTGGATCCAAAATGGCGGGCGTCATAAATCCATTTTCCAATTGCTTGAGCCAGAGATACGAAATTTGGCATAATGATGTATTAACAAGAGTAGTTTAGGAAAACATAACAACGTTTTAAAAAATTCACCATATTTGATTCAAAATGGCAGCTGAAATACCATTTTTCACATCGTTCGAGATAGAGAAATGAAATTTGGTATGACAGTGTATCATCACGAGTATGTCACGAAAATATAAGAAAACATTAAAAATGTGTCCGTCTTTTATCCAAAATGCCCGCCTAAGCCCCACTTTATAATGACTGAAGCTAGAGAAACGAAATTTGGTATGAAGGTGTACCATTACGAGTAGGTTAGAATAAATTCGGCTCGTCTCCCCTACTAGGTTACAGTTCCCAGCTGGAGCCTGATTGCAATAAAGCGGTGCGCCCCAGCGAGGCCATCTTGGAATTCTGGGGGCAGCGCCCCAATGAGGCGAAGCGAGTATATACATTACACAAGTGTAAAAAGCTGCGAAATACGAGCAAAAGCACCAGGGGTGCAAAATGTTCAGTCAACTCCTTCAACCTTAAAAAGTGGTGAAATGGAATATGGATGAGCCTAGTTCCTCGTGCAAACTTCCAATACTCCTGCGTGTCCCACCAAGTTTTACTCGTCACAAACGTTAGCACTGCCATGAGCATGTTATACAGGCAGAATGTGGACGTTTCCCCATTCGGACGGAGCGCTCTGGAGTATGAGGGAATATCTGCATCATGTGGCGCAGTGCACTGCAGATTCTGGTTGTGATAAAAAGACGCAGTTCCTCCAAACTCCTCAAGTTCGATGCGCGGCCTGCCGTGGGATTCTTGGCGCAGCGACGCGAGCGAATCGGGGGAGTATCAACACGTACGGCAGTGCATGCAGCCGAGTTCCACGTGTCACAAAACGTCAGCATGTTATACAGGAAGAGTTTATTGCGAAATCATCGATTTTGAGGTTCTGTAAGAAAAAAGATGTTAAAAATTGAAATATGAAATTTCGAAGTATGACGGTATATCATCACTGGTAGATTACAAAATATCTGCAAAGACATCATTTTGAATCCAAAATGGCTGACTTCATAATCCATTTTCCAGACCGTTTGAACTAGAGATACGAAATTTTTCATAAAGGTGTATTAACAAGAGTAGTTTAGGAATAATTTACATTTTTGAAAAAGTTGTTAACTTGGATCAAAATGGCCGCACAAAAACTTTTTCCACACCATTCGAGCTATAGAAACGAAATCTGGTATGAAGGTGTACCATCACAAGTAGATAACGGCAATGTAAGAAAACTTTTTAAAAATCGCTTTCTTTAATTCAACATAGCCGTCCAAATACCATTTTCCAAACCACTGAAGCTAGAGAAACGAAATTTGGTATGAAGGTGTACCATCACGAAAATGTTTCAATAAATGGATCAAACCACCGCTATGAGGGTGCAGCTCCCGAGGCGATATGGGAAAAGGTCTGCACAGCATGGGGCGCTGTCCCCAGAAAGTCTGATCACAATAAAGGGGGCGTAACCCTAAAAATTTGAAGTTGGGGCGCACACGGAATTCTGGGGCAGCACACCCAGCGAGGCGAACCTAGTATATATATACACGTATAAAAAGCTGTGAAATCCGAGCAAAACATCAGGTGATGTTCGAGCCTTAGGGTTGGTGGTGGTGGATTTTAGGGCCGCCAGCAAGAAGCAAATTTGCTATAAAGGTGTATCATCACAAGTAGGTTACAATAAATATGGCAAAGCTTCCCTATGTTTCAATAAATATTTCATTCCCACGGGTGGTGGGTATGGGAAAAAATCTGCAACATGGAAGCACAGTGTCCTGGAGAGTGGTTACGATAAAGGGGCGTAAGTACCCAAAAACTCGAAGTTGGGGCCGCAGCCAGCTACGGGGGGCGAGGACCTAAACGAGGCCGAGAGAGCGAGTATATATATTATACACCTACAAAAAGCTGTGAAATCCGAACAAAAACACCAGAGGTGCAAAAAGTGGAGCCAAGTTCTTTAGCCCTAAAAAGGTGTGAAATGGGAGACGGATGAGCCAAGTTCCTTGGTGACAGCATGTAACAGGAACAAAGGAACTTGGCGCGAAGTGGCAAGGTTCATGATCCTCAAGCTATAAAGGTGGTGGGGATCCTAAAACCCACTACGTCCACCGCCACCAACCCTAAGGCGGTTGCCAGCTCGCGCCAAGTTCCTTTGTTCCTGTTACATGCTGTCACCAAGGAACTTGGCTCATCCGTCTCTCATTTCACACCTTTTTAGGGCTAAAGAACTTGGCTCCACTTTTTGCACCTCTGGTGTTTTTGTTCGGATTAGCTATTACATAAACTGGGTTGAAGTTACTGGTCTCCCACCAGTCGTCTCCCCAGGTGGCGGATGGGGGAATCCCGACCAAATATGGTGGGTACCGAAAGTATTTCAGGGCGGAACAAAACAAGTACTGCTGCCTTTTGAGAGATCTACAAAAGATAGAGGAAGATAACGGAACAAAAATATCATGGTGAAGCGAAGCAGTGTCACCATTACCACCCTGTAGCTCAAGAAGAATGACATCGGCAAGACCCATAGATAGACAGAGAACGACATCTTGAATGTCTGATAGCTCCACAACCGCTACATCATGCCAAAAGTAGTAACAGATGGTTCATGGATTCTTCTGGGATAAAATATTTCGGAGGTAAACTTGTTCCTCATTCAGATCTCCATGTAGAAACAGCTTCAGGGGGATCCAAGAAGAGGATTAAGAAAGGCCTTAGAGTAGAAACGTGGAACGTACGAACGTTATACAAAACGGGAGCTCTTCAGTTGGCGATCCGCGATACCGAGAAGTACGAGCTGGCCATATTAGCGATACAAGAAGTCCGGTGAGAGGGACAAGATAGCATTCGACAGGGCAAGTACACATTCTACTACAGGAGTGTACTCTCACGATTTCGAAACAGGATTTCTAATTAAGAACATTATCCTTCCAGCGGTTCAGAATATAAAGTTCGTAAACGAAAGACTATCGCACGTTACGATATGTACTCGATTGGGTAACACGGTTTTAATAAATGTCTATGCTCTGACCTACGTGGCTAATGATAAAGACGAAGATACATTTTATGAGGAGCTAGAAAGATTGTTTGACCGATTACAAAATTGTAATTCGAAAATTGTGTTGGGGGATTACAACGCTAAGGTAGGGAGAAAGGAAAACTATAAACCTACTATGGGCAAATACAGCCTTCACTGAATCATCAACAACAATGGACAAAACTGGTAAGTTTCACGATTTCGACTAGTGAAGAACCCCTACTTTGAAAACAAAGATATCCGCAAGAACACATGGATATCTCGGCATGGCAAAACTCTAAACCAAATCGATCATATATTAGTATATAGACGAAGACACACCAACATAATGGACGTTAGGTTTTACAGACGAGCGGAAGCTGATACCGGCCATCAGTTAGCGATCACAAAAGTGAGGGAGAAGTCATGCATCGCGAACAGAGAAGGCAAAGGATCAAAACAACTGAAATTCGAAGTGAAACGATTAAATAATACATAATGAAATTGATGTAAATAAGATGTGGGAGGCAATTTGTGATACAGTGAAGGGCGCAGCCAAGGACCGTTTAGGTGAGAAGAAACCGCAGAAAAACAAGCCTTGGTTTGATGAAGAATGCCTTAAGCTTCATGAGGAATGGACTGAAGCAACGCAGCGATGGCTAAGTAATAAAAGAAAAGCAAATTCAAACCACCACAGTGACGCGAAACGCAACGCCACACGCGGGTTCAGAAACAAAAACCGAGAATATCTGACGAAGATTATTCAAGAGGTAGAGGAAAACGGTAAGAAAAACAACATACGATATCAGTACAGAGGGGCAAATTCGTTAAGGATACGTGCTGTACCGCCAATACGATCCGTTTTATCTTATCTTATCGTTAAGGATACGTTACCAGCCTAGATTAGGGACGATTAGAAATGAATGCAGAGATCTTCAACCTGATCCGCTAAAGTTGTGGAAAAATTATTTCGACAAACTTCTTAATGTTTACAACGGAGAAGGAGCAGAGGAATTTAAAACCTATACAGCAGAACCGTGGATGCACGAACCTAGCGAGATCGTGGTCGAAATGTCGGTAAAGAATTAAAAAAAAATCACCAGAAATGGACAATATTCCAGCCGAATTAATTAAAGCGAGAGGAACGGTACTAATTAAGGAATTGTATAAACTAATAAGTGTTATATGGTGAAAGGAAGAGCTTCCACAGTCGTGGAAAACCTCAATAATAGTTCCTTATAAAAAAGGAGAAAAATCGGACTGTAATATTTAATGCGGAATCTGATTACTCCCACCATGCTAAAAAGTACTGAGTAGTATTCTGCTAACTCGCCTAAGCGTATAAGTAGATGAAATAACTGCAGATCATCAATATGGATTTAGAAGAAATAGATCCACCTTGGATCAGATTTTCGCCTTGAGACAAATGGGAATATAATGGGACTGTTCACCAGGTATTTATTGACTCTAAGAAAGTATATGACTCTATCAAAGGGGAAAACTATACAATATCCTGGTACAATTTTTAATTCCGAAGAAACTTGTTCAACTAGTGAGGATGTGTCTCCGCGACCCCATAAGCAGAGTGCGGATAGGTAATAATATGTCAGATGGTTTCGAGATTCGCAACGGATTGAAACAAGGTGATGATGCTTTGTCACAATTACTGTTTAACTTTGCGTTAGAATTCGCGATTGTAAAAATAAAATAGGACAGAAAGGGACTATCACTGAATTGCTTGAATCTACTGCTCGTATACGCGGATTATGTAGATTTAATAGGGGACGATATAGATGCACTACATTGTAACACCGATGTCTTAGTATAAAAGTGCGATGAGATAGGTCTACAGGTAAACATAGGAAAAACAAAATACATGATAACAAGCTAAACACTGGGAATGAAGGAAATAGATATATAACAATTAAGAATGAGAACATAGAGAAAGTAAAGAAATTTTAATACTTGGGAGCAAAGCAAGATCACGGAAGAAATAAAATGTCGGATAACTCATGTTTTTACACAGTCCAGAAACACTTAAACTCGCGATTAATATCAAGAACGTTTAAATTGAAGTTATACAGAACTGTTATTCTGCCGGTAATACTTTACGGTTGCGAAAGTTGGAGTACGCCCCAAGCAGATAAACATGAATTACGTGTGTTTGAAAATAAGGTTTTGAGAAAGATATACGAACCGAAAGGGGATGACTGAGGAATGGAGGATACTGCATAATGATGAACTTCGTGGACTCTACGACTCACCCGATGTTGTAAGAATAATGAAACCTACGACTAAGTGGGTAAACTATGTAGCTCGGATGAGGGAAAACCGCAGATTTTATTCCATCGTGGTTAGTAAACGGAAGGGAAAGAGACCGTTAGGAAGGCCGAGACGACGTTGGAAGCATAATATTAGAAGGGATCTTCGAGAAGCAGTTATTCGTGATGAAAACTGGGTTGATCTTACTCAGGATAGAATCCTGTGGCGAACGTTTGTTACTGAGGCGATGAACTTTCCGTAAGCCATAGAATAAGTAAGTAAGCTATTAAACAAAAGAATATAAACAAAACTTTTGAGGTATCTGTGATAATTGTTTTAAAATAACTCTTGAAAATTATCAAGAAGAAACAAAGATGAGGCAGTCTATGTTAATAAGAGGTCTGTGACGCTCGCAAACACGTGTTGAAGAAACTTTTAATTGTTTCGTATGTGACCGTCATGAGGTATCCGACATGCGTTTCTGCATCTTTTGTGAAATATATGTTCACGAAAACTGTGAAGTCGAATTGGTAATGGATAAAAGGATATTGTGTGCACTCATTGGTTTTAAATAACTAAGCAATTCAGCAGCAACAAAAAGTAGTTCTCCATCACTTTTTATTTGTGTGTGTGTGTGTGTGTGAACGTGTGTCACAACTAGGGTATATACATAGCCATTTTGTTAAATTCGCCAAATTGAAACATTATTTTTCTGAATGTTCTTATTTAATGCTGAGATTTTAGAACGTGATAAGTTTTCTTTAGGTACCTGTACGAAAAAGATATCTTTAAAGTATATCACGTACGAGAGTTCGATATTTTAAAATCATGAAGCAAAAAAAAAAAAAAAAAAAATGCTACAACACTTAACTTGTATTATTCACCTGCACTTATTTTAGCATTTTCTGATTTACTATGTAAAACTTTTTTTTTAAGTTAACAACTAAATGTATAGCAAATATATTAGTACCTAAAGCGACCTACTACGAAATATTAGCAAAGAATAAATAAAAAAAATGATTGACATTGTGTAAGTACATTTTGAAATTTGACTTTGGAGAGAGTAAACTTAAAATACAGAAACTGTGTTTAAAAGAATTGCTCACCTTCAAGTGATTTTTGTGTCGTGTATTAATAAATAGCAAATTGTCACTGGGAATCTATAAATTCCTCAGCGGATGTTTACTTTTTCACTAGGATAGCTACTGAACCAGACATTTGATTGTGTATATTTTTATACATTCAGCAATTGACATCAAGTAAAAAACATTTTTCCGAAACCAAAATGGCTACTGTTAAAAAAAAATATAGTACTGATTTCAATTTTTTCATCAGACAAAATTATACATCGTTTCATGTTTTCTCCACCTTGAATTTCATGTTTTCGTATCTATAGTATACCTTTCATTACGAACAATTTATGAAAATATACTAGATCAATTTTAAATTTAATATCTGAGAGAATTTACCATGTTCCTAGGGTTTCAATGAGAATATTTTCTTCAGCTATGAGAAAAATTCCCCTCATCACGACCAGGGGAAATTTCGAACAGAAAACGAGTATCGTTATACAAAAAAGATCTATTTGGCATAACGGTCTTGTTATGCCTAGACCAAATAAAACCTGGTATGGTCGTAGGGCTTTCAATTATGAAACTGTAGTACTATGGAATTCGCTGTCAACCCAACTAAAGCAAAACGATAACCAAAACCGTTTCTGTCGTCTCCTGAAATCTCACATTCTTGATTACTAACTCCCAATACAAAATGCTTTACTAGATAATTTCAAGCATAATATTTTTGTTTCCTTTCAGTATTACAATATCATATTTTAACATCAAATTGGCACAGTCAAATTGATCTATTCGATTTTATCCTGCTATGTATTCAATTACTTATAAGGAAGGTTGCTGAACTGTTCAGTTGATATCGAGATAATGAATATGCCAAATGATATGAAATAGCATGCTTACTTGGAAAGCTAAAATATTAACTGCCACAACTTCGTGTTAGCTTCGTAATAAACATGCAAAATACTCTACAGGGTGGGGACACAAGACTTGTTAGGACAGTTGAATAAAAAAAACGAGACATACGGGAATGAAATATCCCTGAACATAATATAGGCGAGGAGGAAAATATTGCGAACCACACCGTGTTACCGGCGGCCATCTTGAAACCCGCCATCTTGGATTTAACTTGAAAATTTGAGATAGGTAGTGATATGTGTGTGACATATCAACTAGCACTAAAGGTTCCTCAGGAATTCATAACTGTGGTAGGTTTTTGTCTATCTCTAACGGTTTGTGAAATTTGTAATGGTTTCCTATTTCCTCTTGATGTCGATGTGTTTGACCCCCGTGAACTGTGTTGATAATGAATTGTGTTCAGTGTTCAAAACGTTCATGCGACTGTGCAGCATTTACCGATCTGACTTTTGTCATTTGGTTTTATGCCTTAATCACTGTTTTGGCTACTTTCATTTACACTACCCTAATTTTAACACATCCTCATTTCCACGTATTTTCCCCATAAAATACACATTTTCCAATTAAATTTGTTACGCATTGCATTTTGATTTGTTTATAAGCTTATAAGGTTACAGTTAGTATTTTAGATGCCAAGAAAGGATGCTATGTTCTATCATTTGGCACAGTTTCGATTTCGACCCTACAGTTCACCAACCTCCCTACACTGTTTGCATATGTTTCTTGTTCCTTTACGTAAGTTATAAACAATGATTTGTGAAGCATTGTAGACACAGATATGGTAATTACGAGGTACGTTATGTATCGGGTGGTTATCAGGTGGTTAATAAGTAGATGGATTGGTAGGTGTGGCCCAGTTGAGTGCGCAACGCGATTCCCCAACCGGACTTCTTTGGATATTCCCTTGTGATGGTACTTGAAGGCTAATGTGCGCCGTGTAACTTAATGGTGGTTCCTACGTAAACAAGAGAACCAGTGACAGTGATGTATGTGCATTGTGCATGTGCACAACTATCACCTGACGTGCTTCGTAGGGCACACAACGACTGTTTGCGGAAGTGCTTCAGTGAGAATGGCGTCCATGTGAAACATGTACTGTGATTATGATTGTGGTTTTTGTGGTTCACAGCTGTTCTCCATATTGTTGAGGTTTTGCAAGGTGTGTAATCCTTTCTTTCGGAACAACCCGCGCCGAGTTCAAAATCTACCCTAATTACGTTAATAAGTGCAACATAGTTACAGTTATCGTATATTAAACAGCACCATTCAATTTATCGTTGCAAGAGAATGTAATTTCATATATCTCATAGCCATGTTGTCATTTAAAATTTTTAAATTGAGTTCAAGATGGCGGATTTCAAGATGACCGCCGGAAACATGCTATGTCCGCAACATTTTCCCCTTCCCCTATAACATGTTCAGGGACATTTTATTCCTGTCTGTCTCGTATTTTTATTTTAATTGACTGTCCTAACAAGACTTATGGCCTCACCCTGTACAGTATTTTGCATACTAATTACGAGACTAACACAAAGTTGTGGCAACTAATATTTTAGCTGTTAAAGTAAGGATGCTATGTCCCATCATTTGGCATATTCATTATCTCGATATCGACTGAACAGTTCACCAGCCTCCCTTGTTAGCAGTGGCGGTTTCTCAGGTGTAGTTAGTGAAGTTGTACTTCACCTATTATTTTGGTCCTTCATTGACTAAATAAACAAAAATTGTTTCTGAAAGAAAATGAAGTAGCGTAACAAAATTACAGCAGAAAAAAAATGAACTGTTTCCAATTTTGTATGCACCATAATTAGATTTTCTAGCGCTAGAAGGCACCGTATTCTTACGAAGCTGAAAACGTTACTTTTTATACCTTCAAAAAAACCTAGCTATAAGTGCTTTCTATGGCGGGGACAATTTTACCGCGGTGAAAATCTTTCTGTTGACGGGACAGTGAACTTCTGGTTGCCATGACAACCTAGACGTTGCAGGCTATACTGGCCAGTGCGAGATAGCGTTGAGGATAGCGGAAGGGAACCTCCAATCTGCTTTCAACGAAGTTACTTCTCTTCCGAGTTTCTTCTGTTCAGTGTGCAAGTAAAGTAAATTTATCCCCGCTGTATCAGCACCATGTGTAACTGTACAATTGTTCGTCTTTTGTTCATGTATGTATAGTGAAAGAGAATGACGATTTTGACATGGCCTTTCTATAGACAAATATCCTTGAATAAGTATGTATGTCAGAGCTTTAGTAGACCTAATGCCAAGTGAGTTAATCCAGGCGCACAATGCTAGATACAACGAATTAATTTGAAGTATTCTACTTCTGTTATGTATGAGCTCCTTGACTAAGCTATAGAATCCAGTCTCATTATATGGATATGTTAATGGTTGATTTTTATAAAATGCTAACCTTACTTAAAATGTACTCTGGGTAGAAGTAGAATATTTCAGTTACTCGATATATTAGAGATTTCACTGATTTGTAAGGCGTGGTGGAATGGATTTGCAGAATTACGAAGATGGTCATGGTTAGAACTAAAGGGGTGTTCGTCAAACTTTATCCATACGTGTAAATATTAATTGCATTTTTAGTCCGAATATATAGATTTAAAATATGTCATCCGCTACGTTCATTTTTTCACCCTTATTTATACATGCCCAGTCCACGTCGCCTAGTGATCTTTCACCACAGATCATTGATAAGGAACCAGCATAAGTTCAATAAACCTTTGAACATCCATGCGTTCTGACAGATATTTTCATATTTCCTCCATTAATTCCTGGATATCATCTAGAATAGAGACCTTAGACGTTCTATTCTTCTCATTTCCGTCTGAAGTTGAGCTCGCTGAATGATTACACACTTAAGACGTCAATGCTGGACTGCTGGTAAATATTGAAATATAAATTATATATATAATAGAATGTCTTTATAAGTTTGTAAGCTCATTTATAACTTCTCTTAATAAATATTGTTTTGTAAGTTCCTGATTTCAGCAGCAGAGTAATTTTGTGTGATTTTGACACATTAGGCCTAATATGCATCTTAAGAAAAAATCTAATTAATTTAATTGAACAGGTCACGCTCTAATTGCCTTGAACGTTTATTAGCAAGAATAAATATTCTAGAGGCACGGGATTTTTTATTCGTTTAAAGATTTCAAAACCACCTGAAAGTCAGTATCAATCTCGTTACGAGTGTATTTGAATTTAATTTTATTTATAGCCATGAATTTTAGTCATGTTGTTTTACATTAGGCCACGATGAGGAAAGTAGAAGAAAGGAAGGAACTGTCCCAGCATCAAGCTGGTGCGAGAGCGCGAAAACTGGAAAAACATCAGCCAAGATGGCCTATTGGTGGGTTCGAAAGTAGGTGTTTCCCAATGGGATAGCAACTAAGGAACGCCAGCTCGGCTCTCGCTTTAGGTGCAATAAAATGTTAGTAAAGGGACGCCATTCTTCAGACGTATGACGAGATTAGACCTTAGATGCCAGTAATTTAAATGTAAATTAAACTAAACATCAAACATTACTCTAAAATTGTGCACTGCATCTGAAAAATCACTGTGTATGCATTGTTCGAATAATAAATTTTAAAGCAGAAAATAAGTTGAATTTAGGGGAACCTGAAAACCGAAAATGTCACGAAGAATATTTTAAACAGGCCATCATCTAATTTCATTCGTATCTTTTCTCTCTATCCATTGCCTCTCTAATAGTAATATTAAACTTTCAGCACTCAGCATGCATAAAGGTCCTTCAATGCTGGTTGTGTCTTTATGCAAATAATTTTTGAGTTGAGAAAGCTATAACTTTTCCGCATTTTCAAGACCTAGAATATAAGCCTAGTTATTCTTTCCATTTGCATTTCCACGGGATATAATTTTCATCCCTGATTTTGTCTTTGCATGGCATTTAGGTAACTTTCGTTCAGTTACTACCATCCCAAGTTTGGAAGTAGACTACCATCCCGGCATTTGCTTAGAGTGTAGCTTACGAAAAACATCAATCAGGATGGCGGTCGCTGGGAACAATCCCAAAACCTTTCGATTGCTAAACCGACGCTCTACCAACTGAGTTACGGCTGTTCGGTCCTCGTCACTAATTCACAGTACATTCATTTGAATCCGTCTAATGTCGGTATTGGAAATGTGCGTATCAAACCACAAATTATAATAATACAACGTTACGTCGATGAATATAGTACTCTGAAAAGGAGGACAGAGTCTCAGTTTAAATCCCTACGCTGCGATAGTTCACACAACTGGTGTTTTAGTTTATTCCGTTATTCCTACTTCACATTTAAAAGGTGGAATGTTCGATTTGAAAATTTTAAGTTAGGCAGCTATTTAGTACTCTTCTCAGTTAATTACCTTTATACAAATAAACAATAAATATACTGTATAACTACACTATGCCTGTCTAGTACTTAATTCTCTGTTCTACAAGTGGAAAATTCTTCTACAGAATTAGCTTTGCCACTGCCGAATGACTTCTTGTGAATGCAATTTACCAAAGTACTGCATTTTTCTTGGGCGTATACTAACATGGGCATGTTTGTTGTTCCCACGCTCAGTCGTCGGCGAAACTTGTCATATCTTCAACTATATTTACATATTTATAGTGGGTCCCAACTTTTAGCAGTTAATATCTCTACAAATATTCATCAACATTTAATAGGATAAGCGGCATTCCAGGAAATTCGGGATGGATAGAGAGTGGGTACATTAATGATTTGGATGCACTTCACTTACGATTTTGACCGCGAGCCGCCACTGCTTGTTAGTGTATTAGAATTTATTATGTGTCGTTAGACACAAATACAAATTAAGACACAATTAATTATATTACAATTTTTTCCTTGCGTAAAGTATATTTTATTAAAATATTAATACACATTAATATTCGTATTATTTTCATGAGTCATCAAGCAAAATAAGCTAAATTCATAAACGAACTGACAAAATTGCTTCAATATAACTCCTTACAACAACAACAACAACAATAATAATAATAATAATAATAATAATAATAATAATAATAATAATAATAATAATAATAATAATAATAATAATAATAATAATAATGTACGACGGGGTATCCAAAAGAAACATGAAATTTGTAATAAAATTGTGTGTATTTATTTTTGGGTGTTACAACTTGAATCGCTTTCAAAGTGTTGTATATTTGCTGAAAATCACCGGTCCAAATGCCTTTTGCATTTTCAAAACAGTCGTGAAACTCTTGGCAAGTGAAACATTTCAATGGCTTCCTTGAATTTTTCTTCACCTCTTCCACATCTGCAAAAATATTTCATTTGATGATTTTTTTTTCGTTCGGGGGAATAAAAGAAAGTCACTCGGAGCATGGCGGGTACCAAAGCTGGATCATGTTGTTTTCCGTTAAAAATGGTTTCACAATCAAGGTTTTGTCTTCTGCTGAGGCACGAGTTTTGCTGCAACACTTTTTCATTTGTAATTGCTTGCTCAAAGTCTGTTGGCAGGAGCTCGAGGGCACACCAAACAAATCAACAAGTTTGTCAGTGGCTCTGCGACGGTCTTCGATAATCAGTCTACGAATTCTGTTGATGTTTTCGTCCGTTCGGGAGGTCGATGGTCGCTCTGAGTGGAGGTTGGTCTTTAAGTGGTCTCGAAGCGGAAAAAGCACTAGTAAAGTGTTGTTTTCCCAGAGCAGCTTTCTTGTAAGCCGTTTCAAGCATTTCAGCTGTTTCCTCAAACAGAAAACAGAATTTCATAGCCTCACGTTTCCCGTTTCCAGTCATCACAAAAATCGCCGAAGAACCGAGAGGCACTTGAGAAAAATATTTTGTGACATCACGGCTTTACTCGAAAATGCTGGTCGGTGGACTGATGCAAAAGGATCCCAGCAAGAGGTAGCTAGCGACGGAAGCATGTACTACAACGTATTCGGCCACCAGAGAACGATTCCGGTTTTTTTGGGTCCTCCCTCCTACAGCTAATAATAGTAATTAGATTAATATATTAGGCACAATAGAAACTTGGAAGTTAAGTTATTCCGCTGAAGTACAAGCACTACAAGCATTCAAAATTCCTATACTAGTTATTCAAAAGAGATACTAGAAATTAAACAGGTAATATTTATTCCACCAAGTTCCAGTAATGGTTTTCGTAATAAACAAATCATCAGCTCTATGCAACAGTGGGGGTCACCGGCAAGAGAGGGGGCATCGTCAAAATTGTAATCACCAATGAAAAGCGAACATGTATGATATCACAGGTGAATTCAATACTAGTTACTCTTAAGCCGTCATTCAACTTCATATTCAAAGTGGATAGCATTGTATGAGATTCAGCACTCATCGAGAAGACATGGACAACATGGTTTACACTTTGGAATCGGGTACTCTGTCTGCTGTAGTGTAGGTAATTGTTAATGAGTAAGAGTAAATACACAATGAACACTCGATTACTAACGCAGTGTCGGATCGCCCGGTGACTCATTTTCAAAACTATTTTGAGCTGACTTTCGGGTTCGTGTGTAGAAGAGCCCGAATGAGGCTATGGGATCTTCCTAGCAGAGGATGTGTAACTGGACGGAGTTAAATAACGGAAAATCTATTTTGTTGGGGCTCGCAAGGAACAGTGTGGAAGACTGCATTCTCTTTTGACAAGTTGGTGGTACACATATCGTATCACAAGTCACTTATTCTTTTTACGCGAGCTACATTCCCCGGTGGGTTGGTGCGTACTAGGAGTTTAACACTAAGTCACACATGGTGCACATCTAACTCAGAATTGGTATATCGAACATTTCCGTGTATCCCCCACTCGCTTAAACTGAGGCTTATTTTGCACTTGTGAGACATTGCGCAGACATATTTCAATGACTTGCGGTCAATTCAGCAAACAAAACTGCGTAATAGATAACCGTTAAACGTGCCTTGGTGGATATATCTCCACGACTATCCCAGCACATACTACAGCAAAAATTATACAAATGCCATAGAATCTAGATAGGAAGACCATAATAATTGTACTTGTAATCACTTTTGGTTACTTCTTCACATAAAATTAATGTGACGAATTAGAGTCCTTTTTTACCTAGGTACATGATACATTTAGAGAGGATATGCGCTAAGGTTGTTGAATCATGTAATATACCAGAATAATTCTGTTTCCTTACCAAGGAATAACAAATAAGACGGAAACAATATCTATGAAATATCTATACAAATAAATCGTTTCTTCTAATAATATAGTGTGAAGCTCTTCTTCAAGGCACGCACATTTAAAGTAATATTTTTACACCAATATTTTGCTTTTCTTTCAAGATTTTTGGTGTATATTTGTTGGAGATTTGTAGCATGTGTAAGTTCCACATGTAAAGTCAGAGTGTATCTACTTGCACTAGTGGTCCTTCCGAGCTCAACAAGTGTTACTGAGTCACCTCTAGCATGCACAATATCTTATTAACAAGATCCATTGCCACTTGTGGTCTCGTCCACACTCGGCCTCGATCAACTGCTCAAAACAGCTATAAATGTGAGACATACGACACTGCGCCAGTCATACACTGTTCCATGTCGATTTATCTTGACTCATAAGTTATTACCAGTATTATGCGAGGCGAATTAGCTGATTACGAGGTATGAATAATGTTATCTATGTTGTTCGACGGTTACCAAACCTCCTGGAGTGTTGTGTAATCTGTATTGAAAGTTGAATAACAGATTGAAAAGCACTAGTGTTCGATCGGGCTGTGATTTGACGCGCATACACTTTCATTGGTGATTAGACTGATTACCATCCTTGGCAGTCGCCAGTGGTTTCACTGTTGCTTTAATGGTGACTACTTATACTGTTTACGTGCACTTGATGTCTCCAAAATGCAAGTATTTCTTGCATATCCTTGAATATGTTGGCAAGAAAATATAAAATCTTGAACACCTGTGAGACGAGGTACCTAACTTTTATAGATCCAGAATTTGTAAACAGTAAAACTGACGTTAATTCGATCAAGATATCATTGAGCATAGAACCACATTATTTCCTAGAAGGCAAAACTGTTATACTAACACGTGAATAATCCGAAAGCATCCATTTCCTTCAGGAAAATGTGCCTGAACTCATAAAATATTTTAACATTTCAGACTCTTTAAGCTTACTCATGTAACCATGAAAGAAAATGTTAGGTTATATCATTCAATTAGGCGTGATAGAGAATATTGAAATCAGCTTACTTTACTTATCAAGAAGCACCATTTGATCTCAGAAATATAAGAAATAATGTTTACTGCTTAGTGTAATTTTCAGAATGTTAGAAAATATCGGACACTGTGGTTTCTTCAGGATATTTGCTCAGTCATACCAGATTAGTACCAGTAGACCCTGGTAGACTTTCTTCCACTAACTTCTTCGGGCCCGAGAGGAAGTTAGCCAAGATCATAAATAACATTACAATTGAATGAACTATTATTCAATGGTTTCTAAATAAAAATAATCGAATTTACTTTTGAACTTCGGTCACATATTGATAGCAGCTAAATGAAATCTTAAAATAACTTTGTATTAGAAAATTCCTATTAAGCATTGAATTAGTATAATTGTGTACGTTAAAGAATTGTTAACCTTTTTGATCTCTCCCGATTTTCCATTAATTGCACCATGAGAGATTTCAAGTTATGTGCTGACTTAGTGGTAGAGCGCTTATCTATGTTGCTTGGGGTCCTAAGTTCGATCCCTGCTCATGTCATGTGGCTTTGTGGTGAATAAACACCGTGTGCGTTGGTTTCCTCGTGGTTTCCCATTTCCTCTCTTTTTTTTCATTTCATCGATTCTCCAATAGTCATCTATACAGCCTGAGCTAAAGTTACCTAAACATCTTAAAAAAAATTAAAAATCTCAATTTATATACAATCCAGTATAATTGAGGAGCTTATTTTCAAAAGGACACACGTCCCGTGAGGCACAGTTTTCAATCGGTGTAAAATATATATTTTTTAGTAGTGTAAATAATATAATTGTGTGTTGTAACTAGACAGTGCTTCTAGTTAAAATATTAGATAATTCGCACACCTATATTTCTCAGATATATACATTTATTTACATCTTCTGAAACATTTGCCCCATTGGACATTTCCCCTTTTGAAAATATTCTTCTCAATTTATTTTGGAAGATATATATATGTTGAAAATGAGATCAAAATAAAACAAATTTTCATGAAAACGTTAGTAATATTTTTTCATCGAACTTCACTTAATTCTTATACAGAAATAATTTGAATAAATACAAATAGAACATTTGTAGACTTTACTAAATTTACAGGTGAATAATATGTGTTGGTTTTAAGGGAAATAGTTTACATACCATTAATATTTTACATTATATCAATGATTTAGTTATGATTGCTTTCGTAATTAAATTACATAAAACACTAACACCAATTCACACACACATGAACAAGCATATGCACAAAGAGAGAGAGAGAGAGAGGGGGGGAAGGGATAGAGAAAGAGAAAGAATAACATTATTAAAATAATCGACTCTTGAAGATTCAATTGCTTACAAGACCACTTCGCGGATGTCTTAATGGAACAAACCTCCGGTTTATGAAGATCCCCCTCTCCATTGTAGGTTTCCTAAGAAAAAGCATTAAAAAAATAACATGAAGGGGCACAAAGGGGTAAATGTATATAGCAGGCAGTGGAAGTTTGCCATAGCCTAAGGGGAAGGTCACATAAACCACTTTGGTTATACTAGTTGCAGTAATGGATACCCCTGAATGCATGTATACGTGTGTTGGAGAGGATTGCCCCTAGGGATTAGAAACAGGAAGATGTTTCCATGGTTACTCCGAGTAATTTTCAACTTCCAGGATATAGTTTCTGGAGCGATCCATCACTTTCCTTAAAGGCAAACCATGAACCAAAAAAAAAGTAATTCTAGCAAACGAGAATAGAAATACAATTTAATGGAAAATAAAATAAAAAATAACCGAAGGATGTCCACTTCTATCTCTCCCTATCTCTACAGTAGCTATCTCAACATTTCCCATCTTTTCGAAGAATGGAATGCCATGAAGAGCAAACATACATTCCACAGTGAAAGTGGAAGAACTGAGCTTTGGTATAAAATCAGTACAGGAGGAACGCGAAGATTCTCACCTGTAAAATGAAAAGAGGAATTCCTATTTCCTTGTTCAGGTCTCTAGGAATGCTTTAAAGAAGAAACTTTACAAATAAAACAAAACTAATTCTACCGTACATTTCTTTTAGTTATGAAGAACGACACACTTCGTTATATTTTTGTCACTTCACCTCTCAATGAATTGAAAAAAATAAACATTTTCTTAATTCTTAATATTATTTTCTGTACTGTGCCGTTCATTCTTGAAACAAATAAATTATAGAACGTATGTGATAATAAGAAGTTTAAATTTGAATGTAATGATTTTGAATTTAGAATTATTTCTGAATAGATAAATTTCTGTTTAAGGTTTTTGAGTTCTTGCAAATTTTAATTATTCATTGTTATTCTAATTTACGTTGGTATTTCTAATCTAACTTAATCTGTTTCTTGTTCATTTGATTTCATCTTGTACATACAAGGATACTACCAAAAGAAGATGATTTTATTGCTCCACTTGCATTTGGCTTGATCCATTGAACATTGCATTAAATCAATTCAATTTGTATTAATACATAGGAAACGTACAGTTTCGAAAACAATTCTATTTATAAATTGCTTGTCTCTTTATGTAGTAAAAATACGACTGCTTCATTACTCAAGCCACCGATATTCTCACAAGGAGACCGTCAACATTGTCATACCGAAACCTTTCTTCCATTTTTTTTTTGTACGAGTATATTTCACCAAAATAACACCCCACACAAAATTCGAAGTGCCAATTCGAAGTGCAAGTAGGCCACAAAAAAAAAAAAAAAATGTCGATCATTGGAAAATTCTACTCCCATAATATAAATCTAGTTGGCAACACCGGCCGAGTGCCAAGTGAAGTAGGGATGGGCATTAGTGCTATTATCCGTAACAGTTATTATAACAGTAGCTGTTATGCACAAATAGGTGTTAAAACTAATACTTCAAGTAGCAGTTCTAAAATAACCGCCTATAACTTGGAGTTCGTTATTCCCAACTGAATAATGCAATATAAAAGCACAATTTTAGACTAACTTACTTACGTGTAGCTTGTTGTGTCTACAGTATTACATGTTACAAGTTTCCAGGTGCGTAAATCATGTGCGAGTAAGAGTGATAGACTATTCCTCATGAGCAAATTGCGTCGGGCCGACGTCGGCCAGCCAAATTTGCTCATGGAGTTGCTAGAACGTATTAGAGCAGGGATTCCGCCAGGATTCTCAGTTTAGGGTCGGTATAAAGTCAACATTTTAAGGGTGTAAGTGGAGTTTTACACGGTTTGTATCGATTTTTGACCGAAAAAAATTACAGTTGGAGGATTGTCGAGAATTTCGGTGGTGACACCCACGACGGGGGGGTGGGGGGGGGGGTCGGGCGGAATCACTGTCTTAAATAAGTTCATAACTTTCGATACTTATTTTATGCAATTATCGCAGGTTGAACCAACTAGTGGTTACAGAACATTACATATCAAGATACATTTCAATCAGGGGCATATGAAAGGGATTCGGGGGTGGCAAGGCTCCTAATTTCAGTTTCATGCATAATTAGTATAATTAAGGCGTCATTATATGTAGCTGGCTTTTATTGCGCGTGGTGACGATTTCAATTTACGCCAGCCAGGGTGTATTGAACGGAGTGGTTTAGAGTCTACTTTACCAAAAATTGTAGATTCCGTCCTTAGAAGCTCACCAGCTCGTTTAGGACGTTAATAATAATTCAATTAATCAAACCCTGAAATAGGGAGGAAACTTGGGGAGGTGATTATTCACATCAAAACAAGAAAGAATTCACTTTGAATAAATTTCAAATCATGTATTTTGGAGCTACAAGCGCTCAAAGTTAAAGCAGACTATCGTCACTTTCTTCGGTCGTTGTGTTGTCGTTTATTGTACCATCAAATACGGATTCATGTATTTCTAGCGTTTCGTCCGTACCCTCGTAATGAAAGTCTAACAAATTTACAATATCTTCAGCCACACGATGATTTTCACAAGTTACTTCCTCACTTGCTATTATGATTCTTTCTTCAAACACTTTCTGTGCAAGTCGCAGAACGTTTACTTGGTTTCACATTCTCTAGATAATGCAATCCCACTACATTACCACTATTGAACACCAAAGGCAAAATGTACCATACTCTTTACCCTATGACCTCAAAACAAAAGAAGGATTTTCTTTTGAAGCCGCGGTTCCAATTTGTCTTTGTTTCGGATTACAGCGTATAGAGAGCAGCACTTTCGTTCGCTGACGGAGAAAACGAGGCAGACGAGCGTGGAAGGATATATTTTTCTCTCTCTCAATCTTCTTTCTTGCTTGCTTCGAGAGCGCTGTTGCCAACTGTAGTTCCGCTCTATCTGAGGGATATCAGTCATATACGTACCGTTGTAAATGAAAAGAGAAAAAAATATGCATTTGATGTTGCATGTTGCGGAAAGAAAGTGAGAGAGATAGAAAGAATAATAAAAAAGAGTATCTACGTGAACACGATTACTCGAAAACAGATGAAGCTAGATGAATGAAATTTGGTGTGTAGTCCTCAGGCAAAAGTTGTATATCCGTGTCAACTTTTGGACAAAATTGGTCAAGCGGAAGTGGTATTTTATCTACAAACATACTCGATCTTCTCCATGTAAACTAGAACTTTAAATAAAGGTAAACACATTAAATTTGATATACGTCTTCAATATGACAAGAAACATTCAGATATGAAATTTCAGTTGAGTCGCGCAAGTAGCAGGGATTCTTTACCTGCGCCAAATCTGTCAAACTCCCTATCGGAAGTGGTATTGCTGCAGATTTGTAATTGCTAAAACTATAACATCTTAATAGAAGGTCAAAGAACACTTCCTAATAATATATTTCTTTATAGGAGATTGAATAATAAGGTTTATTAATGGTATATCAGCACTGATTGAATGATTCAGCTGAGGTCAGAGCAATCAAATATACGAGAAGTCGGTCGTTGGGACGAAAATTTAATGATAGGTCATCGGTCATCTGACATGCAACAGGGGGTCTCGGATTCGATTTTCGGTCGCTGCATTGACTGACGTATCGCTGCATTTTCAACATGTTACTATATAGAGGTGTAAGGAAGTAAATTATTTAGTATTGTCTTAAATGGGATTCAACAGTATATTAAAATGATCCTGTCTATTTATAAATTTATTTATTTTCAAATGTGTTTACTATTTTTTTTTTTTTGTATTCCGTTTCTATTCATTTCTTTTGACAGATTTGTGGTTTCTATGAAATTCTAATAGTTACTTTGAGTTAATAATGTTGCTTATTTGACAATAGCAGATGATAAAAATAAAAGCATCGTTTATTAAATTAGGGCCCAGGTAGGCCTACTCATGTGCTTAAATTATCAAAATATTGTTATTATGTGTTTAAAAATTTAAAGATATGTGATTAAACACGTGATGAACATAAAGTAACAATCTACATTTATTGTTTATATTCATATGCTCTTAGGTGAAAAAAAACTGAAAGCTCCCACATCGAATTTGGTAGTTTTGGAATATATTGCAAATAATACTTTATAGTGGTTGCTTAAACATTACACGAAAAAATGAAACAAGAATGAACTGTTACTGCTACTTACAAGCATTTGCCGGCCGGGTAGCCGTGCGGTCTACGGCGATAGGCCAACGGCTCGAAGGTCTGGTTCGAGTCCCGGTAGGGCATGAGGGTAGATTTAAATAGCTAAAGGGTGAGTCGTGACGAGCCGAAGTCCAAAGTTACTAGAAGTATTTTTTTTTAAATTACAAACATTTATTTAATAATTTCCAGATACAGCCTAATTTCAGCCATTTTAACCGGACATTAACAACAATAACAACAAAGGGAAGAATTTTTAAAAAAATCGGACCTGGCCTTATTCAAGTTACCATCCTACACATTTCCCTTGTATGACTGAGGTAAACTAGTGAAAACCTCAGACACATAGCCGGAACCGGATATCGAACCCTGGTCCTTCCGATTACAAGGCGAGCACCTCTTCCTGGCATTTCATTGTAGAGCGCTTTGCGTTTTCAGATTTTCAAATATAAAGGAATATCGATTGTCAGGTTAAGAAGTTAAAACGCGAAAAACTTCTCTCTGCATCCCACAGTGCTATCATCGCAAAATTGAACTTTGATAATCAATTACAGTTTCGGAAACGCAACAGCGAGGATTTATTTGTATATATTAAAATTACATAGAAATTTGAAATATATATCCTGAAGTTTAAACGTAGAAAATACAACAAATTAGGGAAGACATTAAATTTAGTCAGTATTACTTTAAAATTAATATATTTACTTATCAAACTATATATATTTATATATATATATATATATATAT